>CM052336.1:9681738-9866749 GCA_028455595.1 Lasioglossum vierecki | reverse complement strand
TTGTGTAGACGCATTAATTAAGAGGAGCTGAAACGCACGATTTTTTAAAAAAGATTGTTAAAGAAACAATTTTTATTTGTATTTCTAAATCTACTGCACTTGGAACAAGTAACGGTTTATTTAAACTAATTGCTGGAAAATTGGAATTTACGTGGAACGTTTGTAACACCGAATCAAAATTGACCCAAGCACCGGCCACTTACGAGGTATTTCAATTTCCTGTGGGTTCGCATATTTTCATAACGAAAAGATGAGAGAACGTGTAGAAATTAATGCAAGGGAACAGATATCAAATATTGTGTAGACACATTAATTAAGAAGGTCTGAAACGCACGCTAATTAATAGATGAACCTTTGAATTGGATTGTAAAGAAAACGAAGCCTCGCGGAGTAAAATTTATTTCACGGTTTCGTTTTGTTTTTGCGAGTAGTGTCGCCTCATTCTTGGTTATACCACTAATTGCGGGTCGACCTGTACAAGTGATCTCTAACTCCTCTTGTCGTACTACACGTTAACTGCATTCTGAAAGCGGGGAGTTTAAGCATTCGAAGGTTCTAAAAGGTCGAGTGCTTTCGTATCCGTCTGCTGAAGGTTCCCCGGGTTATTTAAAAGATACGATTTCATGTACAAAAATTTTCACGCGTTTCCTCAATGTACTAATTTCCTAAAAGACTTCGTGTTTTCTGTCTTGGAAAATAAACTCCACCCGCGGGGCCGGTGGCGCCTTCTTTCACGTTGAAAGATTAATGCGGTCAATGTTCCAGCTTTTCCCAGGTAACGAACTCATTTCAAATGGAAATGCGCTCGATTTATCCTAATTAAATTCAATTTTTATTTCCTGCGATTTAATTAGTTCGCCCCATTGTAATTTTTCGAAGTTGTCCGTCTTCACGGGCGAAAAGAAGACCGCGTAATTAGAGGGAATACAACTATAAAACTGTTCCGGAACAACTGCCAACAAATATTACTTTGACGGTCGTTCAATTTAAACCTCTGTTCAGCTATCATAAAATCCGTATTGTTTGTAAAACGAGGAACTTTCGTCCATTTCACAGACAAATGATCCTATTATTCGAGAAATTAACGGGAAACGTTTACCAATCTCCTGGAGTGCTCAGAAACCATCGGTTCGGATGATAGAGGTTACGCTAAATCACGAATCAAACAAGTGTATACGAATGAAATCGTGTCGTGTTTGGTTTTATTTAATCAGACAAAGTATCACCACTACAATGTCAAAAGTTCCTCGAGAAAATAATGAAAACTAATAAAGTGTCTCGCCGATAAATCTAATCTCGCATCGCGCTACACGTCTCGACGATCAAGCTTCCGCGTGGCGACATGTTCTGTACACACGATGCGCATCCTTCCCACACGTATTACAGCACATGCACGGAAACTTTCAAATATTTTCCCCCGATTAACCGAACGTCGCTCGCCGGAGAAAAAAGAGCGAGCAGACAAACGCAGTTATCCCAGAGACAGAAAGAAAACAAGACAAAGAGACGGCCGGTCAGACTGGCGCAACAGCGGATAAAACCGTTCCGAATAAAATTCCAGGGACAATGAATTTGCGAAAGCGCGCGGCCTGATCGAAGCACAACGGAGGCGGCGTCGAACACAAGGCGGGCCTATAAACATTTCAAACGATCGGCGGCTGGTTCCGCGTCTTCCCCCGTTGCCGCGGCCGGCAGTCATCGTCTCTAAAAGCACGCACAAATGTGCTCAATCTGGCACGAAGCGCTGTGTTGCAAAGCGTGCACTCGCGGGAGAAAAAAAAATGACAGGCAAAGGAACGAATGGAAAAGAGGGCACACTGTGGATGGCGGGCAAGGCTGCCGATGGCGGATGAGAGACCCACGCGCGCGAGACGGAGAAAGATACACAGAGAGAGGGAGGGAGAGAGAGAGAGAGATGGAGAAAGCGAGAGACAGATAGATAGAGTGGGAGTTGGTGAGATGGAGAGGCTGGAGAGATAGAGATGGAGAAAGAGGGGTGAGTGGAGAGAGGAGGATCGAGCGAGAAGGGGGCGGCAGAGAAGGGGGCAGGCGAGAGTAGGGTAACGAGCGGAGTTGGAGGTAAACGGAAGCCTCGCCGGTATAAGGTTGGGGAGTTTGATAACGCAAAGGGGATTGCGCACGTGGGCGGCAGAAAAAGAGAGGGGTGGTACTGTGGTTGGGTGCAGTCTTCTATATAAAACATTCAAAAGGCTGTTTTTATTTCGGTGCGATTCAATGCATGCTGTAGCGAAGACTCGACTGCCTGCGTGGTTGCCTGGATGCCTGGTTGTGCCCTCGTACCCTTCTTTCGTGCCTTCCACCAGCGTTTTAACCATCCCTCCTTTCTTTGCTACATTAGTTGCCGCTCGCTTACTCGCTACCATCATCTCTCTCTCTTTCCCTCTCACTTTTTCTCTCTGTCTGTATATGCGCCATCTTTCTGTCGGTCAAGTCCGTTTCCTGTTTGCGTTTCAAATTGATGGATTTACCAAGGGCGACAGGAAGGGTGAGGGTTTCGAGGGGAACGCGAGGGGGTGGAGGCTGGAAAAAAGGAAACGGGTTACGCATTCGAATGTTAGCCTATTTGGGCTTGCTTAAACAGTTTTGTACACTTCCTCCTTCCTGGCTCTTGGAAAGTACGCGAACTATGCGATGAACTAACTTCCGGCCAGAATCCAGAATCTACCCGTGTCCCAGAATTCTCCTGGTCCAATGAACGCGCTCGAATATGCATGCGTCCGTTTTGCCGAGATGTTTAGGGACTAACAGGCGGCTGTGTACGCGTGCAACGATGATTGCAGTGTGGAACACAGTAGACGGAGAGAGAGAGAGAACGTTGAATAATTGCACGCGGACGTGTGCGTCGTCGCGACTTTTGAAATTCATTTCCAGGAAGTGGAGTTAGCAGCGAAGAGTGAAATTTTCGAGAGAGGAGACACGCATCGTGTTTACTCTATTACCGAGGGGTCTAATGTTCCAACTGACGCTTTTAATTTCACTCTCCTCTCTCTCGCACTTTCTCTGTCTGCCCCCTTCTCTCTCCCGTTCTCTCGCTCTTTCTCTACGCTTCTCTCTCATGCGCGTGCGGTGCCGCGCGCGCGTCTCTCGCTCTGCATTTTCCGCGTACGAAAATTTCGGAGTGATACGACGCTTAAAAATTCAGCCCGACGAATAAAAAGCTTACTCGCGAAATTAAAACGGTGAAACTTTTATAACGTTTCTACGAGTTTGACCGGTTAAAAATTTATCCATCCCGTGCCGAATTCGCTGCGCGAGCGTACACATCGCGCGGTAAAAAATAACTTTTAAACGCGAGCCACAGCCAAACCCTGCGCCTCCGCACCTCTATTTTTATCGGAAAATATGGCTCTATATTTGAACCTAAACGACTATAATAAAACACGTAAGTCAATTAATAGTGATTGGCTTCAAGATTTATTTCGATGAAGTGTATACGAGCGATTTTTATGGCTTGAATCTAGGATTTAATCGAAATTGGGACCTGCTTGGCGAAATCTGGGTTCAATCGAAACCTGCATCTAAAAAACTAATGGTTTTCTTTAATTGAAAATGTGCAGTCGATTAAATAAGATCAATTAACTTAGATCACGTTCATGTTAAAAGAATCAAAGTTCACGCATAGAGAATTTCTGAACAGCTGCCTAAATAATTATTGTTGTAACTGCAATCGGTATAATCGTCTGCAGTCTGAGTGCCAATTAATTGCATGTTTTTTACAAGATACAGAAAGATAATAGAATTCTTGCATTCATGAATTATGCACTTCTGTTTAATCGTCTTAACTATGTAATTATCACAGAGGCTCTTACAATTACGATTCTCTGAAACGCGACTAATTGTACGTCCCGCATGGCCGTGTGCAGAGAATGTACGAAACTCAACTGGGATTTAGTAATCTATTGGCCCTTAAGCAACAGTCTCGCATAGTTCTCAAATTTTTTATCAGAGCCAGGGAGCACGATTTAAACTTAGGAAGCTGCGGGATAAAATGTGAAACCGTTTCTTCAAAGCTGAACAAAGCGACCGGTGGCCGTCTCGCTTTCGTGAGCGTTAATAATGGAATTATGAATCACGTCGCGGCTGAACTTAATGCGATTTCCCTGTAAACCCTGGCATAAGCCCCGTGGCCCGATCAATGCAAGCGTTATAAGACTCTAGTATATTATGTAAGGTTTCCTCGTATCGCGATTCTACCCACCCTTATTCACTTACTGATTATCGTTGGATAAATAGGAGGCACAATGCGAAGTTACGCCCGGTCATTAAACGGTATCGCTTCTGACAGTGAATGCTTTTCTCTCGCCGAGTCAGGATGTTTCTAATTTAACACAAACTCGCACCATTCATCATGGATAATTGCAAATTGCAATAACTGCTAGTCAACTCCAATCAGCTTCATAATAAATTTTCTAACAGTTTAATCCATTAAAAACCTTCCTAAATAATCAATTTATTTAGTTTCCTATTCTATCACACTATAGATGAAACAATGAAAATTCTACCCATTCTATTAGGTTTTGAGGAACACGTTGTCGGTCTTGCCCAATATATCAAAGATACCAAGATGTACAAAATATTGTAAGAAAATGTTGCTAATGACCTTTGATGTTAAAGCAACATTAAATAAATAAATTTTTAAAGAACTAATTATGTAAATGTCCTAAAGAACCAACGGACATTTTCAATATTCTAGAACGTCGTCAATAGTGAAAAACTTCTGGGAAAAGATCATTTCCAATTTCGCTATGCAGCTGTCGGTTTTCACCGGGCCGAGGAACGCCCGGGCGAATGCACGTACAGCGAAGTGCATCTGAAACTACAACAATGATTTAATTGCAGGGATTACGGCGCGTCCGGGTCCGTGACCGTAGCGCAGATGCGACTTTTATCTCATAAACGATCGAGTTTGGTTGGTTCTCAGCTGACGTTTGGAGCACTTTCTCGTCTGTATTTGCCAGTTTCTTGTTAGACGGGTTCTACGGTGACGAAGAGAGAGAGAAGAGGAGAAATTCGATAGAGGAAGCACGCGTATGGTAGCTTGGATGGAAGACAGAAGCATCGCGTCTATGCGATGTCGTTCGAAGGTTAAGGTGGTTCCGGTAGCTCTAGCCTGACTGCCTGCCTGCTTAAAGTATAGCTCGCACTGTTCACCAGGCCGGAGAACAGACACACTGTGGCAGTTAGAGGCACGTGAGCGGCATACTAGATAGACCCACATATTCTATCCAGCCGAGAGACCTTCTTCCCTCGTTCGCCGTTCTTCGACGCCCTGCCTGTTCCATCGTGGTCCCCTCGGAACACTACCGTTCCAGGCCGCGTCGCTGCCAGAGAGTTAGTTGCTTCCGTGCCATCTTCTAACCAGACTCAATTTAATCTATATATAGAGAGCAAACCCCGCTACGACAACGTCCCTGGCTGTTCTCGCTGTCAGCGGCTTGATCAAAAATTGTTTTCATCGGAAATTCCATTTTCCCTCCAATCGCAAATTCCAATCCTCATAGGACCTTTTTAGAAACGTTTTAAAAACATCATCAGCATACGGTGGATTTGAATCATTTATGCCAAAATATGCAGACGACAGCGTATGTCAACTTGTCACAATGATTAAAGCGGGACATGTTTGCTGGGCAGCGAATGAGTCTGATCCGTCACACTCTGACGTGAAACGCTGAGTTGATCCGAGTGTTGTTTGTTGTTTTTTTAATCTATACGATAGTTGACACCGAGGTCATCTAAAAGAGTGAAAAATGTTTTTGTTAATTCAACTAGTATCCAACCACCCATAATCGAAACACTATGGGTGGATTGAACGTATCGACTAAAATAATGTGTGTTTGCGTTTAAATTCGAAATGTACGTGTCCCAAGCGATGGCCACCACGATTGAAGATCGGTGACGGGAGGAAAAATGTTTCTGCATTGAGGATAGAGATAATTGAAATGGTAAGGTAACGATTCTCTCTCGGCCAGTCGAAACGTCCTGCTCGCCGCTCCTTATCCTCGTCACTGAGAAACTACGCACGTTGCCGTGTTGAATTCACATGTCCAGACCGAGGATGGAGTCACGAGCACGAGCAAGCTTTAATTAAGGCAGTAGGAGGACACTGCAGGGGAACGAGACCATTCCATCGAATTCAGACGAGGGTCTTCGTTCACCGGATCGATGCGAAACGATAGAGGTCCAGGTTTTCGGATCTATACTCGAAAGCGAGTTAGTGGCTACGCGCTGTACGACTGATTTATGTGACTCCGTGCTACGACTATGCGGCTGCGGTTCCATTTTGATCTCCCCTTCTTTCGCGCTTGTTACCAAAGCTGTATTTAACCCGAGGGCCGTGATTAATTTAATACTTTTCTCTTACGACTTTCTCCCCGGTCCAGCTTCATTGCCCCCGCCAAATTGTTCTACCACGAGAATTAATAATTGCTGAAATTTCATCGCTGTAAAGATTTTATTGATCTTCGCTTTTTCAAGTTCGTCACTTTATCAGTGTTCAAATTTTTAAAGAGTTTCAAGTAGTATAATCTTTTCTATTTTTCATCTCGTTTAACATTGCAATTATGTTTTTATAATAAGAATTTAATTATTTCTTGGTTCGATGTGTACATTTTAATGGAATCGATCAATTTTTGACGTAACAGAGTATCGTGGATTTGTCCACGAAATCAGCATTCCGCAAACAAATCGAATTTTAAGAAGTCCGCGATCAGAGCTCGGGATATCGTGCAGAAGGACACATTTATACTGGTACGTTCTAAAAACTAAGATCCGTTCATTTTCATTCTCAAGAAGATACTGCCGGTACGTGAATGCCGCGAGGAAGAAGAAGGTTATCTCTCTGTAGTTTGTTTGAAATAGTGCCGCTTTTGTCATAACTGGGATATTTTCAGTCGCGGCGGTAATGCGGAAAATCTGATTATCTTTGAAATGTTATATCCCATTTGGACAATAAAAGGCGTCGACTAAAAATTCGTAGATTCAAATACTCTTTGATTTATTCTGCAATCTCCACGCGAATCAGTTACAATCAGATCAGAAAACTATCCCAAAAAGTACAAGAATAGATCAATTGTAGAAATATTAAAAAATCTTGGATACTATTATCAGTAACGTAATCTGGATACCATTTGTACATGAGTGTAAGAGAAAAAAAATGTATAGTAAAAGAAACATTTAAAGAATTTGAAAATACTGTTGTCGAATTTCAATCCATTCAGATGATTGAAAAAATAAATAAATGCCTATGCTGTTTCTCTATCTTGCAACTGATGCAGAGACGGCTTATATGTTGCACATAAAAATCCGTGCTAATAACAATATATCGGTTACAGCACAAAGAGTCAGCAAGCATTTTCAGCGGGGTGCGCTTTGACTTTAACGTATTTAAACTAAATAAAAGCGGGCAGAGCACGACACATAAAACATAATTAAACTCGGTATATTTCGCTTTCACATGAACACACCGAATCCGTCGACGATGGAGGCTTTTGTTCGTTTCCGCGGATCTCGGCAAAGAAATGTTATTTCCCACAAAGACCGGCAATCTTCTCGTAATTAATTCTCGGTCTAAGCCATAAAACTGCGAAAACAGTAAACCATAATCCATAAAGTGGCCCGGTCGCAGCGCGCCACCGCTCCGGTTTAATGTTTAACTTTCCTCGAGTCCCTAATAAGAGCCGTTCGAGTAAAAGTAGTAGTAGTAGTAGTTCCTCGGCCGGGGAGAATCTTTTCGCGTTCTCATCGAGAGGAGACCGTGGGCTGTTCGTCACCGGGGAGACCCCGTGACATAACAAAGTGGAATAAGTATCCCGCGGGACGCGGGCAACGGATGCCTGCGTCATCCCGAGTTTCCTCGGACAGGAAAATAAATTCGTGTCAAGACAAATAAGCGCACTCAACGCCTTCACCCTTGCCTATCCGTTTGTCCGCTCCGCTGCCGCGCGGTCTCTTTTCCTCTCTTTTTCTTTCTTTCTCTCCCATCTTTTTTTACCGCTTTTTCTCGTTGTTCGACGTGTCCTCCTCTCTCCCTCCCTCCTTACAATTATCTTCATCCCCAAGAGAAGAGCGCTTCCTCTCTCTCTCTCTCTCTCTCTCTTTCACTCTCGCTCTCTTGCTGTCTCCGTGTGGTTTGAACCAGGGGCGCTTTCAACTTCTTTCGTGTCACCAACATCTCATCGCTTCCTCCATTCTCCTCTTTTTCTATCGACTCAGACTTTCTTTCTATCTGTTCTTCGTCCTTTGTAATACGAGCTAAGCGATTCGGAGCCCCGTGAGTTTTTCCTTATCTTTCCCAGTGACGTTTTTTGCATCTGCCGGAGCAATCCCCCCGCCCTACTTTTGCCGCCCGCCAATATTGGCTCTCATCTTTCGGCTTATTGGGGACTGCGAGCTACTGGAGAGCGAGAGAGAAAGAGAGAAGCAGGATGAAAGAGAGAGAACCCGGCCCGCAGCAGCAGTAGCAGCAGCAGCTAGCAAAGTCAGGATCTAGCAGCTCCGTCGGGTATTGGCTGTTCCAGCGGCGGGCTCGGTGCTCTTCTGAAATCGGCGCTAAGCTAAGTTAGCCTGATTTGTGCAAACTCAAGTCCTTTCCTTCCTTGACTTGCTTCACCTTACCTGCTCGTCCCCCTTCTCCTCCTTTCTCTCTCTCTCTCTCTCTCTCTTCCCCTCGCTCTCGTCCTCCTTTTGAGAACCCTCTTCTTCTAGTTTCACGACTGGTCGATCTTTACTCTCGATCTTGCCGCTGCTCGTCCCGGATTTCGAATTCATCGACTATGGTTAATTACGATATTGCTCCCAAGACGCTGATGGTACCGCTTTCCCCATCCTTGTCTGCCATGCTTAACCTTCGAACCCCGCACAAGGCTCGTTCCCTGTCTTCTTACCTATTCGCAGATCCGCGCGCGGAATCTTTGCACTTCGTGTTTGTACGACCCCCGATCGAAGAGGCACTTTGCCCGCTCCTACAAACTCCGATCAAACGAAATTTTTACGGTCCTGTTCATTTTTATGTCCCGTTTCACCGAAACGAATATTTCGATCCCATCCCTACCCCAACCCTCCGAGCACCTCGAGCGCGAAACTTTTATTTATCTACGTGGCCCTGCTGGGATCCTATGCGATTCCGTGCACGAGACGGTTTGTAATAAGGCGGACGACTTGTTCAATGTTTGCGTGAGAACCATGTAATTCTTTTGTAATTGGTGAAGAGCAAATTTTATGGGTCTAAAAATAAGTATGTGAACCTTGAAATACTGGTACATTGCTTGGAACATTTTTAAATTATTAAGGGCAGAAATTAATTTTTATGCAACAGCTTTTTCTTATATTTGATGCAGACAATTTTTAGTTTGAACGAAGTCTAGTCTAGAAATAGGTAGACTGCGAATTCAATGAAATTAATCGATTTAGGTTTGTAAATGACCCATATAAATAATTAAAGGTACAATCCAATCTCTATTGGGCCCCTTTTGCTTGCAATTGACGTATAACATTTTAATGTTGCATACAGATCCCCAGTCCACCAATAAACATTGTTTATTAATTTGTATGAATAGTTTCATTGAATATTCATCCTCGACGTCATTACTGATTCTGTAGTCGCAGTTCAAACAGATTTGAAATTAAAGTGAATTTTCATAATGGATTAACTTTGGTTATGCTGACCGAGGGATTCTTAAGCTAGATGATTGAAAGGTACTGATTTTCTTCGATGTAATTGGCTATTGAATCTTCTCTGTTGATTTATATATAATTCTATATTGTGTTGTTAAATCAGTAATTTACTGCAGATTTTACGTAACGAAAGAATATTAAAACAATATTTTATATGTCGGTAAATGTACAGTACATATACAAAAGAAACTGCTTGAAAGAATTGTACATTTTCAAAAAAATCTCAATTAAGAGTCCCCAGAACAGATTTTCATACAAATTGGCACGTTTATAACCAGATTCCGACCAGAATTACACGAACCCATATTTTCTCTGGCGAGCGTCTGAACGGAGTAAAACGAACAGGAAAACATTGTTACACATCGCGAAGGCGACTTGTTTATTGTGTTTCGCGCAGCGGATGACAACTGCATAAAATCGTTGGTCTAGAGACGACTCAGGATCCTTGCTCCATTGATGAGGCAGTTCGGTCGTTCCTTCAAAATTCGATTCGTACTGTTCGATCGGTTTCCTTTCCTGATAATGCCTAGCTACCTCAAACCCTGCCATGATACCTCGGGACGTATCCTTCCGAGCCAAACGCTCGAGATGTCTGCTGAGTAAGACGGAACGGTGGCTTACGATTTTCTTCGGACCGGTACGTATTTGAACTTTACGCGGAATCCAATCTTACTGTTCGATTTCCCTCTCTTCCTTTCTTCCCCATTTCTTTTGTGGTATGGTCTACGAGCAGAGTTCCTTTACCGCAATCGGTGATATGTTTCAATAAAAGGCGAACTCGTGTTTTATAGCATCCGCGAGAAACAATAAGCCCGCGGGTGCCGAACCGAATCAGGGGGGACAGTCTTGTATAAACGTCGTGAAATTTACAAATTTCCACCAATTTTTCCCAAAGATATGCTACGGTTTACGTTGTCTATTTTTTTCAGTATACAGAACAATTTTTTTGTACAGTTTTAATCACTTGTTTATTGGTTCTGCCACGCCCGCAATAAGTACATGTTGAAAAAAATCGATTTTTTGATCCGTCTACACGAGACTGCCCTTTCAAACTGGAATGACACTTCGGAAATCGATGTAACAGAATATTTTTTGCGAATGTACGAATGCTTGACTTTGTTACAAATATGTAACAGGAGACTGCAGGTCTCATGCACCTCGCATTTGTCGAGCGAAGTTATTTCACCATAGTCGACTTCAAAACCGCGACCTCTTTCGATCGAAATTAATTGTTGAATATTCAAACAAATATTTTGTTTCGTAATTATAGTAGATTGCTGGATTCGGTGCTGCACGTTATTTTATATTCGTACGGAATGCGAGAGCAGTCTGGTTAGGTAATTTATGAATTCTGCTACCACATGGTTTACATTAATTGCAGAAAATTGTTTGGATATAGTCGAATACAAAGTTTGGTCCGATTGAAATGTACTTTTTATTGATCGAAGCAAGTATATACTTATTGTAACAGATTATTCGACTCAATGGAACATTTTATTTTGTATTCGTAAAGAATTTCGAAACAAGTTAGTTATTTTAACAGATTTATCGGAAAATTTAAAGTTTCATGCGAATGGAATTGACTCTTTGATATCTGCACAGTGATTTATTTGATGAATAAATATTTCGATCCAGAATTGTTATGATCAATTACTTCAGTTGGTACGATTTTTTATTCACGTAGAACTTGCAAAGGTTTTCACGCAATAATTTATAATGTATTCACAAAATAATTGGCACCGTGTGAACGCGAAATATATATTTCCCGAAAATATTACGGTTTTGGCGTATCGAAAATGTATGCGGAATTTTATGCAGATACGCATACAGTAATGGAAATTTAATACTTTCGATAAGTTTTCGATTATGTGTGCTCATATATGACGATAGAACGAGTACAAGTGGTTCTTATCTTACAAGATGATATCTAAAAGTTTCGTTTCACATGGATATTGTGAACATATTAAATAACTTTTTCAAAAACTATTTAATAATCAGATACGTAATCTACACGCATTTCAATAATGTCTAAAGAAACAAGAAAAATTTCTGTGTCAATCGTAAACAACATAATTCTTTCGACTAAGAATTTAAAAACTCGTGTTTTTATATTTTTATAGATAGAGATCTCAATTAATTTTAACTCGGTCATGCAAAATTGGGTAAGCCACTTTCCATCCATGCAGAAAAATTCTACTCTTTCACGGATCTGTCGATGGAAATGCAGGATTTGGATTGAAACTGTGCACAGTCGACTATTTGGCTTGTCAGCGATTACCGTGACCAATTAACCTATCTAGAGCGTCAACAAATTTCCTCTAATGCTAATTTCAAGCGAACATCCCTTTATCA
The DNA here is from genome assembly GCA_028455595.1 of Lasioglossum vierecki. Classification (NCBI taxonomy): domain Eukaryota; kingdom Metazoa; phylum Arthropoda; class Insecta; order Hymenoptera; family Halictidae; genus Lasioglossum; species Lasioglossum vierecki. Next base: position 9,854,704 of record CM052336.1, on the reverse strand, counting down.
ATGAAACGTCGACGGAACGAGAATATCGGAGATGTCTTGCTAATGGGTGTCAACGGTCCTCACATGTAATATGAAATTCGTTCCCCTCTCTTTCAACCAATGGTCAGGGTGTAACGATCTGAGAAATTGTACTCTGATATGCAATATCGGAGCGGTGGCCAAAGAAGCCTATCTACGCTGACTGGATCAGAGTTTACGTTGCACTAGAAGCACTCGCCCGAACGAATAGATGTATCCCAATCTTACACATGCATTTTTTCCCTGGAAATCAGTGTTTTATATCTGTCCCCTTGGCTAAACAGCTTTTTTAAAACAGTAGAAACGAATGCGTCAATTTGTAATTATTTTTGAAAAATTATTAAAAACAATTAAAATGTTTTAGCTTACAAAAATGACAAGGCTTTACTTATTTGTATTTTGTGAAATTTTTCTGACAATATGTGCTTGGATAAAGAAATTTATCGAACCAATTTCCATGGAAACTGCTTCATGTTATCAATAATTGTAAAATGAAAAACATAAAACCGTAATAGGGACAAAGAGACGAAAATGTGATGAAACATTTTTCAAGAAAATGTTTGTCGGTGGATGTGGGAATTTATTTGGGTAATGCGACTTTGAAATTGAGAGAAAAATATCACAATGGGTTGAGAGACACTGCATAGTTAAACTCTTAGCGGGAAGAGGAGCAGTGGGTGGGCCACGAAAAGGAAACGGTCGCCATTTCCTGGTGACGAGAAGACTCCCAACTCCATCCTGAACCATCAACTCCCAACGAGTACAGTCTCACTTGCGACGATCTATTCTCGGAATATTTTGGTAAATTGAACGTAGATACGGTTACGTTAAAAACTGTGGAAATCAGAGCATGTTATCGTAGCTTACAAACAAATATTCTCGTGTCACACATTTAGATAATCTGACATAGCTTTATACGACTCATGCTATATCTCTTTGTGCAGATAAACTTTTCACGTTGATCCTTCTGCATGAAATAATGCGATGGAAATTCGATTTATCTTCGATCGCACAAATAATCAATTTGTTAAAAGTAAATGAATTTTTACTCGATCAAAATTTAAATTTTACATCACGAAATTGAATGAGTACTCTCTTGAAAAATTTTCTAAATTCTTTTTTCTAAATAGCTAACTTTATGGAAAATAAACAATGTGTGTTGGTATCAGTGGACATAAAATGCATGGTATTGTTAAAAATATTACAGAAAATGTTCAACTATTAGATTCGATAAGATCACGAGAAACATTGTTATTTCTGCAGATAGTAAAACACATTTCACAAATGAAGTCTACTATTGAATCGTGAATATTTTAGAAATTAAATTGATCGCTCTGTTCCGACGATTTCATTATAATGTATATATTCGATTCTACGAAAATATCTCTCTGGGGGAGCCAATATGTGCGATTGCAGGAATACTATTTCAAATTAATTGAAACTGGAAAACGAAAATATATAGGCGACATAAAAAGTGCAATAAAGAAAAACGAGTGTGCAAATAAATAAATCGGTGTTCTTACTTAAAAGTCTCCACTTTAGATTATCGGTTTTCAATATATAATTTAATAGAAAGAAAGTTGAAGGTTATGCACACAGATACGTATAATGTGAACGCAGTAGAATAGATAGGAATTAGTCAGACAAACCATAGCCAGAAGCGCATGACAAAAGAGAATAGCGACCAATCAGTATAATTAGTAAAAAAACTGTTTTGACCGTGGTTAGACCGACAGTATTGACAGAGGTCGTTGAAAAATCGGCCGGAGAGAGCCGTTAATTTGTATTTCAGAAACGCGGCTCGGTAAACAGCCAAGCCAGTTCAAACAGTGATCGAGCAGTGTGATAAATTAGCCCCTCCGGTAAGACGGGAATTGCTATTCGTACCTCATCGAACAGTGAAATGAAAGCACAACAAGTGACACGCAATTCCGATAGGTGAATTTCAAATTGTTAGCCGGCAAACGTTTCAGGCTTGGTCGTTTCACCGCGGTCGAAGGTAAAGCACGCTGAAAATAAATTATGCACGCACTTCGCGTACGAATGCGAACGGTTGGTTGGCCAACGCTTTTCACGGGAAACGGCTTAACCGATGGGAAAGGGTAGCGGTGTTGTTAGAGGGAGACCAGAGACAGAGACACACGCGCACAGAGGAAGAGGGGGGAGAGAGAGAGAGAGAGAGAGAGGAATACAGAGCTGGAGAGAGAGAGAGAAATACATAGATAGAAAGAGAAATACAGAGGCGCAGAGAGGAGTATCGAGATATATACAGAGAAAAATAGAGATAGGGGGAAAGAAAGAGTGGAGTACAGAGGTAGATAGAGAAATGCAGAGACTAATAGAGTAAGAGGGTGAGAGAAAGAGAGAAGAGGGGAGAACGAGAGAGAGAGGGAGGGAGGAGAGAAGGAGAGGAGGATTGGAGGAGAGGAGGAGAAGAGGAGAAGAGGAGAAGAGGAGAGGAGGAGAGGGCTCCAGAGGGAAGAAGAGTGAGAAGGCGAGAAGGCCGGACGAGTGGCAGTGGTAGGATGCAATGGTAAAAGAGGTAATGCGGGAGGGTGGGTGGTTTGCACGGCATGGAATGGGCGGTAGCAGAGGACTGCAGGAAACTGAAACGTGGCCAAATCGAAATTAACTCGCGCGTAACAAAGCCGCGACTGAAATATTAATTATCTGAAAATTAGTTGGATATGGGTCACCAGACGGTGAGTTATGTGGCTTGTACGAGGGAGTGTGTACCCACTGTAAATACGTAAAACGCACGGGCCACGGGTCTCCGCGTTCCCTGCCCTTTTTTCCAACGATTTTACACAGAACCGATCCGATCCCGGTCAGAGTACTATCCCGACGCGATTTTTCCACCGCTCGGAACTTTCTCGTGGACCTGGACCAATGTGGACTGAGCGCGGTTAATTTTTGTTTCGTATCATTAACTGTAACAGTATATTGATATTTTTATAATTTTGTCAGATAATAAAGGGGCTTTGTAAGGTCATTTGGAATTCTTCGAAAGGTATCTAAATACTTCTACCCTATTGTTACCACAGATTATTATACAATGTGCAGCGTTCGCTGTAAATTACAAGTGACTATAATCAAACTCGACAAAAGTTTGTTCTAACAACTCTGATTGAAATTCTTGGTTCTTCAACTGATAAGTAAAACTTATGCATTAATAAACAATCCTTCATGCAAACAACAGAAAAATAAGAAAATATAAGCAACCTTTAAACGACACGGTATGTATATAAATTACGCAAAAATTTATACAACATTTTCTTAGAGTACTTTTTTTAACAATTCTAAGAAGATTTGTCTTGCGCATTCGATGACAATTAAATGAATTCGAAACAGTTCTAGGAACCAGATAATCCTCAAGATACCGTCAAGATACCGATCGTCTTCGGTCCGGTTTTAATAGCGTATCTAAACATTGTAGAGCGAAAGACGGTTGTTTTCGGCCTCCAGCGTCCCAATTCGCCGCTCCTTCGTGCACTCTATTGTGCTAGCGGCCGCGGGCTAACTTTATTAAAGCCGTGTACAGGCAGCCGTATTTACCCGGACCTGTCCGGTTTGTCCGCAGCGATTCAAACTGTCCAATGGATTTTATCGCGGCCGAAGGAAAAAATGCCAACAGGCCGGTTGAGTTACGATCTTCGTTTTTCGACGTTTCCACCGCACCGCCGCGACGCAACGCGACAAACCCCGAAGACGGATTCGTTCTGGACGAGTTCGTTTCCCGCACTCTGCCGAAAATTAACTCGTCACTGTCGGCCCGCGCAAAATACGCATCCAGGTGGACCACGCAGCAATTTCGCACGCGTAATTTGAAATCTTGCACACGGCCGAGTGATTAATGTACTGGAGACATCACGCGCGAACGTGCTACGCACCTCGCGTAAATCAATTCTGCTCATTTCTGATTTGATACAAGAAAGAATTTTTCGCTCGAGCTTCCCTAAACCCTTCGGTTCGATCGTGTCTTCGTGTCGTCACTAACCTCAACTCTCAGTCTAAAATCAAAATTATCAATTAAAAGTACTAGTAAAAAATTAAAATTTCGGTTCACACCATTTTGTCAGAAATGCATAAAACCCGCAGTATACTTAAGCGTATAATTGTAATAATTATTTATTCATTTTTTTTAAACATATTGTTCAGTTGCACGTTCTGTTAATAACTCGCGTACACTTTAAGCAGTATAGATGGAGCGATTGTGTCGGTGACGGAACAATTTTCGCCAGATGAAGGAAGGGAGTACGAACAAGGGGAAAAAGTTACCCTCTCTGTGATATTACTGGACCCATGCACGATGGAGACAAAACGCGTCACGTGACCTGGTCGCGGTGGAAGTGTGGGGAATAACGTGGTAGAAGGGGAACGGTAGAGTGGGGACATAAGTCTTGATCTGGTGACACTAGATTGAAGTGTAGTATTAACTTAGTATTAACTACTAGTTGCTAGTTCATGTTTCACTATTGATGCTAGTTGCCATTATGTAGGTTGAGATACGTTGTTCGCAAAGGGAACGACTTTTCCGTGCATGCCTCGAAGAATTCCTTCGGCAAATGAATAAAACGAAAGCGGAAGGCGAAACAAATTTGTCAGTGGCATACATTGCTGTTTCTAGGTTTCTCTTGCGAGAACGGCTGTCGAGCTAACAAACAAATGCCGCTGTCGGCCGAATGAAACTTGCGTGGCCAGTCGACGCCCATGTTTGGAAAGTATAAATGGGGATCAACGATATTTGGGAGACGTTCACAATTAAGCAAGGTAAAAGAGCGGCCGTGCAACACGTACACGCTCCCCCTCGTGGTAGCAAAGTCGTGCACACGTCGCCACTGTACACACATATAAATGTTCAGAACCGTAAGTATACATTGGATAGTGTGTACTCAGAGTCTAACAAGGGATGGCGCACGTTACAGCCACACAATCAGAGTCGCTGGTAATGGAAATAACACACACCTGACTTGCGCTAACTAACATTTAGTTCGAACATGGCGTTCTGGTTCTGTTTGTCTGATTGTTTGCCAAAAGCCCGCAAATATTGGTCGATCCATTTACTATGCACGTTGTGCTCATCCCCCGACGCGTAACAGCGCATACGTGTTCGCTTTCCGTCGGCACCGAGGCTTAAAAATATTTGAATTTCATTATTACATCGTTCCTGGACTAATAACATTGGCCGATACGTTTTTATTTCCTTCCGCACGTTTTCAGCAAACGTTTCTCGTAAATCTCCGCGAGCCGAATACATACTTTTACATTTTCTTTGATTCTCATTTTTCGAAAGAAACGCAGATTTTTATGTTTGTACCACAGTTGTACCACACACACGTGGTAGTATTCCGCGAACTTTACCGTGTAATTTATTGTCGGCACGGGAACATATTTGAAAAATAATTGAACTACAAAAGACACCTCTACTGGGTCATATTCTCTGCTGATATTTTTAAATCTATTTCCAGAAGTGAACGCGACAGTGAAAATTGATTTACTCGAAGAAAAAGAGCGGTCCTTTGATTTACGGATGGACTTGATAAAATTTAGAAAACATGTTTCGTTTTCCAAATAAAATTAAAATAATGCAGCAAGGCGCGCGTCGTTGGCAGTGATACTCATCGCTGGCGCGACAGTCATAATCTTGCAATGAGATTATCTTATATCGTATCTGTTTCATTATGAACTATTTAATACCATAATACCGGATTACAGTGTAATATCACTTAAAATACAGTAATGTTTTCTTTGACTCGTGGTTCGATCACCGCTACCAACGCTGAAATTTTACGTGTCTTTCTCGCTTCAATAATCACTTAAATATATTTCCGTTTACTCAAAGTTGAAAATGCAAATATGTATTCAGCGTATTACAATAATATACGGATAGTTTCCATACGGTTCGCCCACCGTAGTTCCGTTGCCGCTTTCGCTCGCGCAACATTTCATGAAAAAAAGGACAAATAAATAAATGCACATCGAACGGCGCGGCATGATCTGTTGCATCGAAATAACAAAACCGTATCGGCAGTGCGGCGAGTTTGAGAGACTGGCAACGGCACTTTTCCGTCGCTGGTTGTTCTCTGTAATCAAAAAATACGATGTTATTTGTTGGAAGTCATCGCCTCGCGGAAAATTCACGGTAAATCCGCGGCCGTACCGCGACTTCTACGCCCGGACGATGTAATAAAGGCGCTGAAACGCAGTGAGTCAAATTACACAAACGAGAATTTATGAAATAGCCACGCAAGTACGACTGGTGTGTCCAATGCGTCGCCTGATGGTCTATACGAGCACTATGGCACCCTCCACCGACGCGATGGCGAACAAACGGCACGAAATTACGTTTTATTTTTTCCCTATATTTCCTAACCGCCGCGAATCTCGTCGCAATCTTTTGAATAATTAAACGCGCCGCGCCGGAGTTACGGCGACAACTAAGTCCGCCTGCTTTCGGGGTAAAGGCCAACTTTTACCGGGAATCCACTGTTTACATATTTATACACTGGACAAAATTCTGCTATAGCAGAAATAAAAAAATAGCAGAATTGTATAGCGAGTAACGAAATACAAAGATTATCGAATAGTCTTTTTTTTGTTTATTTTAATTTATTAACTAATTGTTCTGAATCAATTGCGCGATTCCTGGCTGCAAGTTGATTGTATACCTTCATAAATGAATTGCTACGAGTACTGCCAGGTAAAATTAGTGATCGAGCGACGTACACGATTGGAAACGACTGCATTACACTGCGTAGATATTTTTGCGACCGTGAAAAAAGGCTAATTATTGGCGGGTAGGTTTCCAGTGTCGTTTACACCGTGCCAATAATATCAAGACCGTCAAAAGCGGACCACGACAGTGTGGACATTGATTGCGTCAACAAAGGAAAGTGAGATGATAGAGAGGTGATACGAGCGCGGGTAAATAAAACCTGGTTTCCCTCGTGGCATCCGTCGGTGGCAAGAACATGCTATAGACCGTAGACCACAGACTATAGTACTATAGAATATCGGCTGAGACATTCGACGCGTGGTATATGTTACGCCCTCGTTCCGTATATTTTCGTTTGCCTCATTTGATCAATACACTTACCGTTACCAATTAACGTTATTCGTGACATTTTTTCAGCTGCAATGGTGGAAAACCTAGCTATAGTGTACGCAAATAGCGCCTGGACATTGAGTCCATGGGGGTCAACGCTAAAAGCACTTGCTATGGGTAGCTTGCGCAGGGTTGAGCAGAAGCTAAGGGCTCTTCGTGCTCGTGGTCGCCCAATACTAGGCTATTCGAGTCCTATGTTGTCCAAATGTTAGGCTATCTAAATCTTGAGGCCTTGTGCGAGTCCTATGCTGTGTACACAAGTGTCGGACTGTCTAAGACTAGCTGAATCCTCGATTATTCAAGTTCTGGGATACCCAAGCTACAGACTGTCCAAGTCCTAGGCTGCTCAAGTGTTGATCAAATACTTGGTTGTTTAAATCATAGACTGGTCAAATTATTTATTATTCAAGCTCTGAGATATTCAGGGTATACGCCGATGAAATTGTGTAGAGCCCAAATTGTACTCAAATGCAACAAAAATCCTGAATTGTTCAAGTGTTAGGTTGGCCAAATACTAGATTGTTTAAAATTCTAGACTATCCAGGTTCTAATTTGTTCAGGCTCTAAACTGTCCAAGTCACAGGTGATCGAAATCCTAGGATATCTAAGTATTACGCTGTTCAAGATCAAGTTCAAGTCTTTCTAAATTTTATACTCTTAAAGTTCTAGGTCATTGATGTTTTAGATTCTATAAATATTGGTACACATAAAATCGCGACTTAGTCCATTACGCGAACGTTTTATCTCCACGAATAGCAGGAAGTTTTAAAATAGTAGGGGCTAAATCAAGTTCAAGGTCAGCCATTGCAATCGTTCTTTTTCTGCGCCGCCATTAGGTCAGGAATGGACGAGCATTTTGCAGGCTGCGTGTAAATAAAACATTCGTGTACCTTCAACGCTTTTGAATTGATTTGACTACACAAGCGTTCGCCGCGACGCGTGCTACACGCAGGATGCAAATAGATACACGATCTCCGCGTTGCATTTCTCAAATCCGATATTTTCAATCTATAACAGTGGAACCGACCCCGGGGTTTTACACACAGCGAGCAACGTCGGATTGCGCAATCCATTGATCATTGATCACCGTGATTTGATTGCACTGTAGCGTTCGAAGGTTTCGTCACGTTTTGTACTGCGCATTCTTCTTCCATTGAGAGACTGCGTAGATTCCGATCAAGACATCCTCAAACATACCTGTTTGTTTTCATCATCATTTTTGAAGCTTCTCAATTAACCCCTTCCCCTACAATATTGTGTCAGACTCGCGATGAAGATTCTGAACAGAGTCTAATAAATATGTATGCTCCTGATTTCCTTTAGTCTAGGACGAAACACCTCCTTCATTTTCTTTTCCATTGTCATAAATGATCGAACCAGTGCGCCACGAATAAATATTTATACTAACATTAAAGATACGTTACGATCGAGAACCAATTAATTAATTAATTTCCTTTAAACCGAAATAAAATTTTCTCCTGTTTTAGGAAAGTATACGAACTATAAAAACGTTCTAATCACTGAAACTCTAAACTAAATCGTAAGGCTAGGGTTTAAGAGAGGATTATTTAATAAAGAGGATAAATATATTCCTAAAGGATAAAATAATAATTTGTAAAAATATTCTTTAATATATTCAATCATATTTTATATGTCTCTTGTTCATTCATACCATCAAGATAGTAAAATATTGATTATTATTTATTAGACAGGGACAGATAATGAACAAAATTATTGCGTTCATGTTTTCCACGTTGAATTGTTAAATTTGATTGTACCACTCTGTAGTTTGTATTTCGAGAGAACCTGTGGCGTGCTCAACGAAGGGCGCGTGGCATGACGGGGATGCAATGCTCGTTCCGTATTTCGTGCGACGCGACGTTGACATATTGTGAGGCATAGCGTTATGTTCTTTTTTCTCCTGAGGCGCAACCGTGGCTCTCCTGGTCGCACCATAAACCAGATTCCTTGATTTATCCGACGATTCTTCACGCTTTAGCGTTCCAAAGTTTGCGTAACGTTATTTGTCTGCGAGACTATTAACCCTGCCGTGTTCATACCTCCCCTGGCTTGACTGGAACGAATCCATCTTTCTCAGAACGTCTTTGTTTCAACGGGAACATTATTTTTGCAACACGAAAGCATTCTCCGTAGTGCAATTTTATACAATAAACTATGTCTGACGACTATAATTTCAAAATATTTAAAATACGTGGAAACGTATTGAATTATTGAGTGTTTACAGTTTAATTTTAGACTCCGATAGAGTGAAAATTATAACTTCTAATACTCGCAAACAATATTAATGCGCAATAGCCTCAAAGGCTCAATACCCATCATTTTCCAAAAATTAAATTTCCTAAACACTTGAACATATTTCAATTTAAATTGAATAAAAAATGGTAAAAGTTTCGAAGTAATGACATGTTTATGATTAAATCGCTGTTTGAGACTATTAAAACATCGTAACAACAAACAATAAAAGTTTCAAAGTGGCGACATGTTTATAATTAAAACTGTCTTTCATTTCATTAAAAAATGGCAGTCGAATACACCGAGGGGCATAAAATGGTGAAATTTTTATGATCAAAGCTGCGTATAGTTTTTATGAAAAGATTGTATTATCCCGGAACGCTGATGTCGATTTCCCGTTCCATTGCTATTCGGGAATCTAAATTTTTTAACGCGGCGCACTTTTGCCCGGAAGGGCATCAAATAGTTATTTAAAGTTGCGAGAGTTCCATTAACAATTCTGGTGGCACTTCGCGATTTACTCGCAGCTTCGACCGCGTTTTCCACCTCCGTAGCGGCGCCCTGAAATTTACTCGTGGGTTCCTCTGCGTTTCCCACCTCTCTAGCGGCTCCCTGTGATTTACTCACGGGTTCGCCCACGCACTCTATTTACTCTAGTGGCTCCAAACAGAGATCCCCACTCTCGCAGGTCACCGAACCCTGGATTATATTCTAAACGAAAATATTAATTACGATGCAACTACAAACACGCCAAACGATTTCACTGTTTTATTTGATTAAACGCAACGACCGTGGCTAAGCTTGTTGTGCATAGGTTTCCGGTGTGAGCAGACCTTTATGCGAATTCTGCAGCACGACCGACTTTACGTCGAACTCGTTTAGGTTTATCTCTTAAACCATAGCCACTATTAGTTCCCAAGTTCGTCAGGTCCCGTTGAAACCGTCTCGGTAAGTTCGATAAAGTGTTTCTTTTAAGACCACAGCAACCTCAATAAAGTCACCATTGTACAAATTCACAGCCACGGCGAGTGACCGAATGAATCTCGTATCAAATAATAGGAAAACACATCTATCCGTTGAAACGCGAGCTTGTTTTTCCGCAAACGTGGTTACCACTATCAATTTTAATTCTCTTCCACCGGGAGATTGAAGATATTACTATTACATACACTGTCTGTGCTTAATGCAGATTTGTTTGTTCACTTTAGCAGCGAATTGTTTATAAAACTCATTCCATGGGCCAACTATATTAATCCTATGTCGCAATACAAATCCTATATTTTTATCAGCTGCTCATTTTTGCGTACATGCAACATTACGTAATTTAATTGTATAGATTTATGCATTTATAAAAAGTGGAAAGACTAAACAGTTTCTTAATTCTATTAAACATTTGAATATCCAATGAAATGAAATTAAAAATGTGACGAGAAAATCCATACTCTCAATGTATGGTTACCCAGATTGTTTATACCGACTAGTTTCAGGGATAAAACATATTTCTTCACTCTGAAAATTGAATAAATAGAAATTGGAAATTATAGGTTGAATTGAATTGCATTTTAATAGGATTCTCAAATCATTTTTATAGAACAGCCTCAAGTAAAATTGTATAAAACGTTCTTTAAAAAATTTCATAAAGTATAATTGCGTAAAAATTTCTACAAAGCAATACCTGTATAACGCATCTTGAAAGAATTCTATAAAATATGAAATATTTAATAAAGAATTCTATAAAGCATGTCCGAAGGATTGTATTTTGACATCGTTGTATTTGAAAAGGACATATTCATTATATCGCGGTAACGAACCGCAGCGGCAGAAAAGAGAAAAGTTTAGCAGCCAATTCGTTTAACTTGCGACAGATCGAGTAGTAACAGACATTTTTAGGTAGAAGAACTCATATAACGCGGCCTTATAAATCCTATGGATAACTCTTTCCTGAAAGTTCTGGACTCGCCTTTATGATCACTCGAAATCACGCGAATCGATCGGCAAACGTATCCAGGAAAAAGCATTGATGGGGTCGTAACGGTGCCACGTTCCCTCTCGTTGCCACTCTCGGCCACTCGAACGAATCAAATTCAGTTATTCGTAGCAGGTCTCACGTAGTACTGGCCAGTCTGGGAATATTGCTGGGAAGACTTGCCAGGCTGCGGTGAAGAAGCACAGCGGCACAGAAGTGCGCCGAGAAATTCGGTGTAACAAAATGGAAGAAAGAGAATGAGCGAGAAGAAGAGAGGAGGGAGAAAAATTGCGGATGAGGATGGATCAACGGGATATTAAAAGTCAGAGATCAAAACAACGAATAAAAAGAGAAAGTAGGGGCTGTCGTGCTTCAGTAAAATTTAATATTCGATACTCGTGCGACTAAATGCCGCTGCATTATTCATCTACTCGTTACTGCAAGTAGCTAATAAAACATATAATTATCGTAATTCAACCATTCAATTTCAAAGAGTTCTTAATTATCCGAAATTATAGCAATCCAATTCTCTAACACTTTTTACTTCCTTTACGATGGAGTTCGATCGTTTAAGAGAATTGTAGTAAATAAATTCGGTAATTATATAGGATTTTGATGAAATTTTAATATGTTATGCAGCAACACATTCTGAACAACTTTTTCCTTTTCCAATATAGGGGCGTCGCTTGTAGTTTTTGAGATATTTGCAAAAAACTATCGCGAATACTGTATTAAATTTTTCGTATTCCTGCACGCTCCGCGACAACGTAAGCCTGTCCCGGTGCGGCGTTTGTTTACATTTTGACGCTGTAGAGATGAAAGAGAAAACAGGGGGGTCGGAAAGGGCCGCTTCTCATCTCCACAACATGTTTACAAACAAAAAATAAACAGATGCGGCCCCGGAACAGGTGTACGTTGCCGCGGAGCATGCAGGAATACGAAAAATTCAATACAGTATTAGTGATAGTCTTTTGCAAATATCTCGAAAAATAAAAGCGACCAATTGAAAAAGTTGTTCAAAATGTCGAAATCTATAACATATTAAAATTTCATCAAAATCGGAGTACGTAGACCTTTTCTATATAATTACTATAAATTCTGTAGATCCTGAAAAAATAAAGAAAATTGTTTGTAATTTTCACTTGCTTCAGATGAGTTAATAGTTGCCTTCACAGCATCCAAATTATTCTGAATGAGGACGCATCGAAGATTGATCAGCAGATTTATTCGATTCGCCAGAAAATTGGTAAGATTGTCCGAAGCTCCGACGACTAAGGAGGGAAAGCTCGTAGGATTAGGACATCGGCATTGTTTGGAGAAAGCTCTCAATTCTCACTTCAGAGAGGTTCCTTCGGAATGCACGTGCTGATGGTCATGTTGAGTTATCTAATAGTACGAATAAATTGGTACCGACGATCGCTAGGAAATACTAGATCGCGTATCCGTGAGTCGAATAAGATTGTCGTCCCCAAAGAGTAAAGCAATTTTGTGTGAGCGCCGGCTTTCCCGGTATCCTATCAGTGGCGCAGTTTCGTTTAAGACATCTGCCATAGCTCTTGAGAGATGAATGACTCTTAGCTTCGAGCTGTATGTCGGCACGATCCGTACCGGACATCGATTTTTGCTTCAAATTGAAAAGATTTTTGTTTTGTAGTGTCGAATGCACGACTCTTCGCACGAGTACTTACATTAGAAAACAAATGGCTTTCACACAATTGAAAAATTAATAGCGCAGAAAATTCAAGTACAACATCTCTTCATTCAAAATAAATTTTACCGAAATGTAGGCAGTACGGTACACGAGACATTTTGCGGAATTCATTTTGAGAAAATAGTCCAGTGAAGCATACTTTAACTACAATACCTCACTGCCTAATAATAGACAGTGAAGCGAATTTTAGTGAAGACTAACACGAAGCTCGAGAGGTTTGCACATGATAATTGCTACGCTTTCGAAACTGTAACTTATCAGTTAACGCGCGAGTAATTAAATTACCAGCGGTTTTTGCCATTAAATAATCGCAACCTAATCCAGCGAATTTGTTGGCCTTTATTTCCGGATAGTAAGGATATGAATACATATTATACTTTCACACTGGTACGTACCTGGGAATAAAAGAATGGAATATATACGCGGTCTTTCACGAAACCACAATGAAAGGATGTAATTTCATTTGCAAGTCTTGCAACAATTTTAACTGGTATTTTTCAATTAAACGGGCACACGGTTTCCGAACGATTCATTGCTCCATTCTACACTTTTTCAGCTCCCGTTATTTCCATTCCAATCATGATAGTTTGTTCGTCTCCCTGAAGATAGGACGTCCAGGTGAACAATTTCTTGTTGTTGAAATATCGTTTATCATGAGAGTTTCGTTGTAGGAAGGAAAATTAAGTTTTTACTCTGTGCATGAATTCCAAAAACAAAAAAATGTGAATCAAAAAAGTGAATCAAGTTTTACTCAGGAAGTGTGTGAATGTTCCAACGCCAACATCAGTTGTAAATTGATTCAATAAAAATTGTGGTCTCGATTTTATATACTATAAAGATATTTGGTAACCATTTAGATCCATTTGTTCTGCCTGTGCAGTAGAAATGAAAATAGTAATTACTCGTTTCCATGAAACTACCTGCAAAGTCAATTCATAATTCAGTGCTCGAGATGTCGATTTCGTTTGGTAGAATTAGTCGGACACCGATCGCATTAAAAAAACAATCGACATTATACGATTTCATTAGAGTGTGTGAACTAGACTAGGTTCCAATCAGATAGGGGTTAGACCGATCGGAATCGGTCTTTATTTTGCCATCGAGGCCCAGCATGGTGCGCTGGCCGCACAAAACTGCTGTCCAAGCATAGCAACGCTTTATCATCGAGATTTCGGTCAATTTGCGGATTATCCACGATCGTGCATTTTAACAACGATACTAGCCGGGTCGGCAGGCATGCACAGTCAGACACGCGTTTACACACACGTGCGCCCCCACATGTGCATGCACGAGTATACTGGGTGCTCCACTAAAAATATGCCACCCAAAATTAACCACTTAAATAATAAGCTGTTTCTTATCGATTTCGGATTGTTCACAATTAAAACGGTTTTAATGTTAGCAGACCAGATGATTGGTAGGATCGAATATGTTCACTGCAAACATTTTATCCATAGAGATATCAAGCCAGACAATTTTTTAATGGTTATTGGTCGTCACTGTGATAATTAACCACTTAAATGTTTTCTTCAGCTGTAATAACTACAAACTTTCTATGCAATCTGTTGAAATGCATATTTAATTTAAATCTTTAGGGTCGTGATCGAATGAAGATATTATAGGCCCTCAATTTCCTCCAATTCATCCTCCAACAACCACCAAAATTATGGTAAGTCAAGATTCTCCTCACTATTTTATGTTTCACTTGCTCGTGTTCATTACAAATACATCGAATCGACCATTCCTCGACTTTTCTTGAAACATAAAACGGTGAGGAGATTTTCACTGGCCATAATTTTGGCTCTTGTTAAAATTCTTTAAATCCTTCTAGCCCTTTTAAATTGCTCATTTTCGTTAAAAATGCAGAAAGATTAATACTCATGAAGCCTTAAACATCAAGATTAGATGAATATTTTAAGTTGCTACCGTTTGTTATAAATTTCTGGAGGTTCGTAAATTAACGATCAGGATTGAAGGAGAGGTTTACGCGAACCACCCAATATGCGACGTAGAGGTAATACACGGGTACAACGACGCAGACACTTCCACACCTGGAGGTATATGCTCTCCCGTCGGTATTCTTGCCCCAACAAATTTCGTTGGAATTGGAATAAAAGTAATTAGAGGCATTCGTGTTATCCTGTAATTAGCTTGTGTGCGCACTTTCCAGCACGCTACGTCCGACGACTAATACGATTCTTGTGACATCGTCGTCCAATTTCATGCCGCAGTATCGCGGCCGGTTATTCCAAGAGACACGGAAGGCCGTTTATCTATCTGGGCAAATAAAAGGAGGTACGTGGTGGATTATAGGGAAGGGAAACCGGGCATGATCACGAGCGATTCTTTCCCAGCCCCCCGATGTTACTCGGTGTCAGTTTCGACGTTCCGCCGATTAAAATTGACGCTGACGCCGCAATAAATGAAACCGTCCAAAAGTAGAAGCAGAAATACTTGCGATCGAACGTGGACCCGTCGATTAGATCATTGAGATCCCTCTGACTACGGAAAAACTCGAGACTCGCTGTTAGGGGTGACTCTCGGTGAGCAGAGACTCCTAATCTGCTTTTCCATCGACTTAATATTCCATAATTCAATAGTATTTATGACAGAGGCATTTGTTCCATTTTTAATTACCAATATTTGTAATTCTCACTCGAATTGAGATACGTTCTTAATTTCCTCCGAATCCTTTAATTTTATTCCAAGTATATAGGCAATTAATATGGCATATTTCTTATTTATAAAACGCCGTGCACATATTTTCATTTCGTTTCCATCAGGTTGCTCCTTTTCTACCTTTTTTGTTGCCGTTAGTTGGATTTAATTAGCGGGTTTGTTTTTATAAGGGAGGTCAGAACAAGTTGGTGAAATTTTGATTTCCTGCTAATTTTACTTATTCAAATGTTGTATTACAGTTAAATTTAAACAGCTTCAATTTTTAAGCGGTCGTATGCAATATTAAATTGCAATTTACTTCGAATTTTTGATCGAATCAGTTGCCGTAGTTATGGCCAAATATTGCGGTTGTCCAATTGGCTGAAATATATTTCGAAACAAGATAGTACTGTTCAAAGTAAAACATGGATTTCATAAACTAAAATTTACATTAACAAGTTTCCATCGGGTAAACCGTTTATAGTTTCAACACAGTTATTGTTTCCACTGTAAACAATTATCTTCGTTTATTAAATATACAGTTTATGGTATGGTAGTTACTTCATTCACACACAACATGTACTTCAACGTTTATTTTGCGCAA
Source organism: Lasioglossum vierecki (assembly GCA_028455595.1). NCBI lineage: Eukaryota > Metazoa > Arthropoda > Insecta > Hymenoptera > Halictidae > Lasioglossum > Lasioglossum vierecki. The sequence goes on along the minus strand of CM052336.1, from coordinate 9,838,389 downwards.
CTATTAAATCGGAGAAGTTTACTTACGAGCTGAAGCATACAGTTATACTTTACCATTTCCGCTAGAAATTATTAGTTCTTCTTATTTCTCTTTTACCTGTTCTTGAATACTCGTTCTTAAAATAATATGTAAAATGCTCAGCTTGCATTAAAACGTAATTGAGACAAAAGTAGTCTCACAAATAGAAATGTTCGCTTATATCCTGTACCCACGCGGAACAAAAGCATTACTCCACCACATTATCATCCTCTGACCCAGTTATGATGTGTTCTTTGCCAGAAAACCCCATTTGCTGTTTTCATCGTCGCAGATACGATTTTCATCCCCTCGCAGACATTTTCTAACATTGTGCACGTTGAATAACGAAAAAATCTTTTCATCGATATTCTTCCCTTTCACTTCTACTACAGAATGCTATGAAAGACCAAAACCATTATCCTCACCCATGGATTCACGTCAGAAATGATCATGTGGATTAATCATATTTCCAAACATTCTCAGTTTCGATTAAATCATTCAGGATATTCTAATACTCTATATTATTCATGTTCGTGATCGCTTTTACGCAAAATCCCGATTCCATCATACCACACAACCAATAATTATTCCACTTCATCGTTATACATACGTGATTAGAAATTATATTGTGTCTGCAACAATTGCGAAATATTTGTGATGCCTCTGCAGATGTTTAGTACAAAAAATATATATATATATATTTAAAAATCTTTTCATCGATATTCTTCTCTTTCACTTCTACTACAGAATACTATGAAAGACCAAACCATTATCCGCATCCATGGATTCATGTCAGTAATGATCATGCGGATTAATCATTTTTCCAAATATTCTCAGTTTCGATTAAATCAATCAGGATATTCTAATACTCTATATTATTCATGTTCGTAATCGCTTTTTCGCAACTTCCCGATTCCATCATACCACACAACAAATAATTATTCCACTTCATCGTTATACATACGTGATTAGAAATTATATTGTGTCTGCAACAATTGCGAAATATTTTCGATGCCTCTGCAGATGTTTAGTACGGACGAAATCACCGAGGTAAGAAAGTATTGGAACGCATTCGGTTTTAAGAGACGCGTGAAGAATGTCAAAGCAACAAAAGTGTTAATTATCTTGGGGATGAAAGCAACGGGTTTGCAGACAGGAATTGTTCTATTAGGAGGAACGTCGGATTCTTCGGTCTCACGTCCCCCGTTGATTTAAAGAGGATCCACGATCGTTTTCAGCGTCTCATTTCTATCTTTCCCTCGGAATCTAATATGCCGAACGTCACCGGAGCGGCAAGATCGTATTACGGGTTATGCGCGCGGTGGGTTTTACGGCGGCCAAATTGAAACCGTCCGAACATAAATATTTCCGCGATACCTCTGTCCGACTGGTGTGTAATTTTGACGGAACCACCTGGCCTGGTTTACCGTGTCCCTCGTAGTTTCCGCGGAAGCTCTTTAATTTTCGCGAAGGCTTAACGTGTTTCGAGTAACAACGCGAAACGGTTCTTGTCCCTTCTCTCCCCGACAACGACGACGACGATGACGCTACGGTGATTCATAGTCCCCGCCACGCCATTGTTTCCCCCGTCGTTTATAAATCACCATTAGTTTATAAAACAGAAACCGCCGTTAATAAACTTCCACCATCGTGCATCAACGACGGCGACGCGATCTCCAAGGCGTTTTGCATTTCGAGCCAAGCTCAACTGTTCCGTCCAGGATGCGAGTCGTTTCGCCATCGTGCGCTAAAATAGTGGATCTCGCGAGAAACTACATCTGCCAATATGGCCCACCATAAACGATTCTACAGAGTCTCCCAAAAATATTCTCCACGGTTTTCTTGAGGAGGTACTAACTTTTCCTCGCGTAACAGAAATGTTTGCCTTTTTACTATGTAACCCAATAAATTTGGGTGAGAAAATGCCAAAAATCCAAGTTTTTATCTTAGGAGATGAATGGTTTAATAGTTACGAGTATTTAAAGTTAAGATATTTTTGACAGGTAAGAGAATGGTGCAGCTAGGTGGCAGCACACTCAAACGTATACTCTCTATCTCCCACACGGACCTGACGTTGACCAATCTTCCTGTCAACAACGCTGAAAGTCTGTTAGCAATAAACACTCGTAACCTTGAAACCACTGATCTCCTAGGATTAAAACTTATTTTTGATATCTCCTTGCTAAAATCTACAGGTTTACGTAAGTAAACGGCAAAAATTTCTGGTTACTCAAAATAACATATAGTAAATAGTAAGTAAAGTACAGTCCACAGGCCAATCAGAGCGCGACTACAGTGTAAGGATTTTCTACTGGGCCAATGCCAACAATTCCCATCACGAGTTCCATAACCTTGACCACCTCGCGGTGGGAGTCGCTGGTACGCAACAAACGAGGATTCTGAGGGTTCAACCGTCGAGGTTCTGTTGTGCATGCGTTTCTTTAAATAAAGTGATAACTATTATAATAGAAGGTTGGATATTTATTATAATATGATTCACTTATAATTTTAGGTTTTACATGTATATATATAAGTTCCTTAGGTTGCTAGTGTGCTACGACGACTGACTAACTGTTTTTGCGTGACAGTAGAAGCATATGAAACGCGTGTGTTTTTTTCTTGTTGATGTCGCCACGGGTAACTAATTAGATTGGTTTGTTGATGTTGAAACAATTCATTATTTACAACAATAACTTCCTTTCTCACTTTTTTGGAAGTCTGATTAAGTTAATTGCATTAAATTGTCTAACGAAACGTAATAACATAAAAACGGTGGCTGACCGAGTGCATCGATAAAGGGAAATTTGAAAGGAGAGATGGTTGAATCGCCTAAATCGCGTGGATCGAACGCCGTCCTCGTTAATAACGCCGAAACGATACGGCTCGCTTCTAATTCGGCCGTCTTCGATTCGGAAAGGCATGAAAGGGAGCCGAACGTACGAAAGGACGTTTGACGTTAATTGCACAGCTCCGATGGACGAAGAAGAGGCTCCTCCTTTTTTGATATCATCGACAAAGAGGGGTTAATCCGTTCCGCGCTATCGGCCGAGTCGGTCGCGCGACGAATAACAATGGAGCCTAGACAACAATGGACGAAGAAAGAGGACATGGATAGATGAGAGCCGAGCAAAGCGACGAAACCGGTCGTGGAGAAAGGGAGGGGGGAGGAACCGGTGTGCGCGCCGTGGAAAAGAGGAAAAAGGGTTAACGGCTGGACCGAGGAAAAGGGCCGGAATCCAACGAAGAAAAATCGTCGTTGGGTCATTCGTGTAATCCGCGGAACAAGCCGTTGTTACGCCGCCAGGATTCAACCGGCGGAATGGATTCTGAAGGTTGGATACCCTGCGGGGCCACCCTGCCCTTGGCAGAACGGATATTAACCTGAACCAGCCTGGCGATTCGGAAAAATCGAATTTTTATTTATTTCGCTCGGAGCTCCGAGTGAAATGTTCCGTCGATGTCGAGCTTCAAAATGTTCACGTCTGGAGAATTTATAGGCAATGCATAAGGGAGGTGGATTCTATCACAGCGAATAGCGATGATTACATTTTTTTTATCAACCTTTTAGACTCTCCACATTAAACGTCCACTATTGCTACAATAATTTCAAAGCGACCTATCAAACATTTCTTTTAAAAATCAGAAATAAACTGTCAGAGAATGAACACACCATGAACAATCCATGTGGCGATAGTGAGCTTATTCCGAAGGTTGGGTGCCCCGGAGGGCCAGCGTGTCCTTGGCAGCGTTGCGGAAGGGCAGGATAGATATTAAGACAGGAGTGACATAGCAGACGACATGCCAGAAGTCCGTGGATAACAGTCCTGCAGGGTTCTTCCCTGGGAAATTAGAGAGGCGGTGCGAAGACAGACAGAGGGACGGACACCGATGGAAAGAGGGTGGTCTGCGCGGAGGGGGGTAGAACAGCGTTGAACATCGGGAGAGGATTAAATGGCAAAATATCACTCAGAGAAGTGTACTGAGCACACAGCTTGGAAGCTCCAGCATTTGAGAGAGAACGATGGCTGGTACGTGACCAAAATATTCGCCTATGGTTCCTGCAATGGGTGAGAAGGGGTGGGAGAGATGGTGAGAAAGGGAGGAGCAGAGTGGACAGCCGAGAGGGGAGCGAGAGGACGAGAGGAGACCTCCACTTTTCGCCAACCCTGAAATATACTGGGAAAATACCCTGGGCTCGTCTAAAGAGGGGACCTTGACCAACGATGCGCAGTCACATGTACCTACGAACGTGAATTACTCTTTGAGACACTTATATCGAATCGACGGTAGATCGTGCGAGAAAATCCGACGGTACGATACCTGGGCAAAAGTTATGCGCCGGTTCATTGGGCACGGGACACTAAATCACGTATTAAATCGCATAGAAAGCGGTCGACGGACCCGCACACCGATTAATGAACTTCGAAATTAAATGCGCCAACGATTACAGGGTCACATAGTGTCGAATTACTATCTATCCGAATACCGACGTTCCTTAATTTTTCCACATATTGAGATAAAATGATCGCGAAAGTCTTTAAATTGCTAGGCTCTGTTAAAAGATACATTCAATTCTTTTTCCGTGAGAATTTATACATGGTTGCATAGACTATCACACAGTCTATTAAAGACAGTCAAATCAATTTTATACATTGCATTGCTTCAAGTCTGTAGTACGCAGCATAATATGCAAAGAATCCATCATTGTACTCTGCTAAATTGCAGAATCTATAAAATCCAATAACGTATTAAAAAATTTCATTCCCCAGAAACAGATTCTTTGAAATCTTAAAAATTACATCCTACAAAGTGTTGAATTAATTTTAATAGTCAGATCATCCAACGCTTCTAAACGCACCCTAAAACTATTTAGAAACATTGTTTCTGCATCGCAACTGCAAAAAGTCGATGTTAGGATGCCCGGAATCAAAAATCATTAAAAAAGAAGGTTATCGGGACAGTCCAGCTGTCGATACAGAGGGTGAAAGAAGAATGTAGCACAAACTCGAGTTTTTGAGTACAAGCCGGCGAACAGAATTGTCACCACAGAGAGAAAAGGTTCTCGCAGCAGATTGTAAGGGTGGGTGGAGTTGAGTGACTGATGATGGAGTCATTCGAGAGGTAGCCTGGCGCCTGCTCATACCATTAACTTACGAGAGCCTGGTTACATAGAGAAAGAATAGGAAAGGCAAGTGGTATGTACGCTTTGCTCCGATTTCACAAAATTATTAATCTACGTGAAGCATCTCTCGGTGAGTTGGCAGCGTTCGTTAAATATTTTCGCGCTTTTACGCCCCTTTTCGCAGGATTCCTGCGCTTCCGGCTGCCACGACAATTAAGGCGATTCGCCAAAAGCACTCGAAATGCGACACTTGTTAACATCTGGCGGTATATTCGGTATCCCGAGTGTTTCTTATCGGGCAGTCGTACATCTCCGACGAACAGTTTACAAAGTTCCAGTTACGCCGATGTTTTCTCGAACATCATTTTATGGCGGTTATGCGATTTTTTCGAAAGAAACCAGAAGACTATTGTGCATTGATTTTTTCGCACACATATTCTCTATTTCTTGGAGAATATAATACATTTTTTCGAAAACGAAATTGTTGAAATTATGTTTTAAATATAAACACTTTTGAGAAAAGTGTCTTTGATTCATCAGTTGTCTAAAACTGGAACAAACAAGTTAAAACAGGAAGACGATTATTTTATCCATTGAAGACAGTATGATAATTTTAGTAAAAACGAATTACACCATTTTAAGAGGACGTCAACTTCATTATTTTTAAGAATAACATTATTATGTATGAATGCGACTGGGAAAATTGTTTTTGTTAAAGTGCTAGACCAGAATGGCCTTTCGAGCTTCCGGTCGGCCATTTTTTTCCAGCAATCGTCGATTGTCCTTGTTTCTTCCGGCTACGTTTCCGTGCCGCGGTCTTCTCTAGAGAAATCTCATTTCCCGGCCGGTGTAACCGACCCCCATTTTCACCTTTAACGAGCGCCGCGAAAAATAACGTAATGCGCTAAATTAACAATTAAGACCTAAACGGGTGGTAATTAAGCGACGGCCAGCGGGGGTAGCGGCTAAGCTGAGAAAACGAATCTGTAAGATGCAGTGAACCATAAACATCCGACGAAGGTAAAGAAGGGATCAACTGAAGGGTGGCATGAGTGGCACCGGGGAATAAAAAAAGAATAACCGGGAGAATGAGGCGGACGTAGAACGAAAGAAAAAAGTAGCCGGATGTTTCTGACGGTAGTCGGATAATGTAAAAAGATTCCGTTTAATCCATGTGAGTACAGTGCTTTCTACTCGATGCCTCGTGCCGGATCTTCTAGGGGAATAATTGAACGGCAATTGAAAACGAAAACTATGAGCGAAGCCGTTTAGTACAATTTCACACGTTACCCATTCATTTTGGCAAAGTGGTAGATCGATGAAAAATTTATACAAGGAATCTCGAATCCTTCATCGTTACATTGACATCGGAACTTAAGCACGGAAAAAGGATAAATTGATGAAGGTTAAGGATGAATGATTGTCATTTTTCTGCTCCTTCTAACAAGAAACGTCGCATTGAAGGAACGCCGAATGAGAATGACTTGTTGCAAACTCTAGCAGATGCTAATTATTTTGTACGAATGAAAATGAAGCTGTCAAAGCTAAATGGAACTGTGAACAAAGTCGGCGTTTGGCTCATTAAATCTTATTTGAAACACTGAGAAATTGAATTTCTTCCGGAGCGGAGCTGGTAGAAGCACAGTCGGATTTGAAAAATTCAATTTCGTTCCGTTTTTAAAGTCTGTTAGCTTCGTTGCTGGTCGACAGCTGGGTAAACAAAAGACATCTTACCACCAGTCAACGTTTATGTAAGCACAATTAGGTCTGAGTAAATACGATTTGATAAAAGAATTTTTAGCTTCGGAAGCATGAAGGCATAATGGTATGTGATTGAAAAAATTACCTGAAAAAAGAATACCGAAAACAAATAGACAACGAAGAATTTCACAAACTATTGGTAATCCATGTGGCAGCTTATGTTTATTCGCAAACTGGTGACAGTGTGAAGAAATTGTTGAAACTTTCCTCTATCGAGTCCATCTTACAATAGTAGAACCCGTTCGAATCAATCCAGCTTCGTCCGCTCGAATTATTAATTGTAATAACAATTACGTGAAGCGTGATCGGCGGGTCTTCATCGGACCGCGAAATTTATGTAAATGAATAGTCGTGGGTTAGCCCAATAACTGAACCGGATCGTGCAGTTCCTATTTCACTGGCGTCAATCAATAGGCAAACGTAACATTCCACTTGGCATGCTGAAACGTTCGGTTGCTTACGCTAGATAGAACTTCTTGGCATGATATTGATTTCTTGGCCCGACATATCGTTGCTTTTTCGAACTCGGCCGGATACACCGATTTTGAATGGAGCCTGGTGCAAGAAAGAGGGGTGGGGGGCAAGACCCGAGGGCCCCACAGTTAGGGGCTTAATTTCACATCTCATAAAACCGGTGAACGGTGGCCCGAGCCCCGAATACGATCCGCCATTACATCTGGGTGAAACACCATCGCTGAAAAACGAGCATCGGCTTCTCGTTACTGTTGCGCACGGATGCATCCTCGAGCCCGTCACACCCACATGCCAAGGAGAAAGCTTATAAGCGAGCAATGTTTGATTGGACGGCCGTGTTACGGACCCGACCGGAAACTCTTTCTCCATTGATATATTCGACATATGCGCCTCCATTACAAATGTATTTCCTTTACCGTGCGTCCGTAGCTGCATCATGAAATTCCGATACACTAGTGCACGGTTAAATTTCTATCAGTTCTAGAGCCGCCAGTTATCTATTTTTCCCAAGGCCTCGCTCAGGCATGACTTAACAACGTGAGAAAATCGGTATAATGACCGGAAGCAAGATAAACGTCGAGCATCTCCAAGGAAGACCGCGACTAAAGGAAGTAAACGATAAAGGAAATTTATAGGATAGCCAATTCTTCTGATTAAAGTGAATCGTCATCAGATGATGGCTAGACAGCATCTCTGACTACCCCACCATCGCGTAGGGTATTCTGGGTAATCTGCTATTGGCCGAAGACGATGGCGAATGATGATTGGAACTACTTCTAGGCTGTTTCGTGCGGTGGTAGGGGAACCGGTATGAGATTGTATTCGTTGCCTAGCCATCGTCTGGCGGACGAACAGTACGTAATTAACGTTTTAGTAAGCAGAACTTCTTTTGTAGGTTGTAATTTCCTAAAAAAGGAAAAAAATATATAAATTGTATGCCTATATATTCTCGAATAGCTGGATGTTAACGAAACAAAAATAGAATTTTATTTCGGTTTGAAGTAAATTATTAACATTTTTAACAGAATGCGTTCAGAATCTTGATCATCTGTTAGCTATTGTAGTCGTTAGTTGTTTCCAGAATGGCAAGGGTGCGGATGTGCTTTTTCATTTCTTAATAATGCAAAGATGAGGTTTATCAGTCGGCAAAAGAGCTAGATAAAAGATCAATTTAGACTGGAATCACACTCAAACTTCCTATTTTTACGTTTACGACGCGTAATTTGCATTATTCTGCAGGGTAGTTTGCATTATTTGGAAGGATACAGCTTCGCAAGTAGCTATTTTCATAAAGTTTCGACAGCTACATGCTGCCGACTAGTGAAAATTATGCCTTGTAAACGTAAAATACGACTTCTGAAGGCGATCGCGGCCTAGATCGATCTTTTATCTAGGATTTTTGACTACTGAAAAACCCCATCTTTGCATTATGGAGAAATGAAAAGTCACACCCTTGAAATTCTCAAATGATAAAATTAGTCCGATTCACCTCGTGTTTCGACTCATTTTAATCGGAAAAACCTCGGCTATCCATTGGTGCTACAATTATAAGCGTGACGATTACTAAAAATAAAATTTTTGATTTCGCATAGAAATTCGAAATCTAATTATGAGAATCCTAGGAATTTCTTAAGTTAAATATAACAATTTGCAAAAGCTCTTGGTAAAGCGTCCGTCTCTTCTCTGCGAAGAAATTTCATAGAATGACCCATTTTCATTAGCGGCGCGGTAGGAACTGGTCTTAAAAAGTCTGAAAGGTGTGAAAAAATTATTGTGGACTATTCCTCTTTATTTTGCATGAAAGGGTTCGTTCTTGGCGGGAGTCGCTTCAGTATATCTTGCGAGCGCGTTATGCGAAATAATTTTACGTAAAAAGGGGACCGCGTTGTGCCCGAGGGAGTAATACGGACCTGACCCCACAAATATCTAGGGGTACGCGTATGAAATTTTCGTGGCACGGAATTGGATTGTTATTTTAAAATGTACAGCCACGAGCGCGATTAAATCGAGAGACTGCCGGGGAAACACGGCGCAGTAATTTAACAGTGGATATTTAAACTTCAATAATTCATAGTTTGCATCTCCATAGATTTCGTTATGGTCGGAGTGAGACGAAAGGCTCTGTCCGCTTGGGGATGAAAGACAAAATCAGTTCGGCATGATTGAGCAGCGGGAATAAAATATTTATTAAATATTATACGCTTCGGTTACTTTTATGGTTGAGTGTACCGATGGATACGAGGCTCGTGGCTAGTTCCATGCATGCATTTTGCCACTGACCTCTTGTTTTTGGACACATTAATGTATATTCGTCATCTCCTTAAATTAAACAAAATTATCTACATGCGAACATGTGGATCTTGCGGTTCAATGTTATTTTAACGCAATGTTTCACAATAAATTTAATACAACACAACTGTTTTTTTCTTTCAACTGTGAATATTATTTTTATATCCTTTGTATTTAGTATAACTTTTTATAATAGATCGCAACATTTAATATCGACACAGTGAAAAGCAATTGTTTCTGGATCAGAAAAGAGAAGTTTCTGTGGCACATATAGCAAACCAGATCCCCTATTTTCTGCTCTGAAAAAATGGCGATGCAGTGGTTCTAAAACACATAGTCGTTCACTGTAAAATAGCGTGACATAAAAGCTGCATATTTTATTCAATCCTATTTGCGTCTAATAAATGAATTACAAATTTATATGCAATCTCTTGTAATTTATCGCAGATGAAGGGCAAACGAAGAAAAAATAAATTTTAATGACTAAAAAGTTCATTCATGCTCAATCTGAAGAGGTCGTTGTATAAATGCACTTTGATGATGATCGAGAAAAAGTTAATCACGATTTGGATGACACCACAATTTTTTCACACCATAATCGTGCGTTTCAAGCATTTAAGAACGTTTAGAGACGACAATGTTTTAAATAAAGCCGCGCACGGTGTGATCAATAATATCTAAACTACCGAGCCACGACGTACATAGGTGCACAGTGTAAAAACCGTGGCATTAATTCGTGATCCAGTTTCCAACGAGAGATTGTAAATCGGAGTAGCATTCTATAAATTCGATATGTGCCAAGTAAGATAATAAATCTGAGTACATTCTAGGACAGGGGAAGAGGAGGGTCAGGTAGGAAAAGCGATAGGTAGACAGATCGCTGACTACGAGGTTAGCGGAGTATTGCTTCTCCAATCAAAGCTAGATGGTTTACGAGTGACCTGCGCAGCTCACGGACCTCTTTCCGTTTTAATTAAGATAAAGGTAATAATTCGAGCGGTGGGAGTATTAACCGAGCTGACAAAAGTGACCGGGTTGGTGGTGCCGTATCAAGTTTCCGCACAATCAGGAGATTACTGTTCATTTGAATTAAGATCTTTACACGTGCCTTCGACCATAACCGTTCCTTTATTAATTCTTTATTTTCGCCGGCCTACCGTGCCACCTATCTGGCTTTCGTATTTACACCGGCCGGGATCGACGAAAAAATCTACTAGCCATAAAAGTTGCAGATTTTATCTAAATTCGAACCCGCACGAAACCCGGTGTATTACTATATGCGTAGTATACTCTACATATGTACAGACTCAGGGACACGGACATACAGAGCGGAAAGTATGTGCACACTTGTCTCGGGCCGAGGAATCGTTTTCTCTTTATTAACTGCGCGCAGAACCGACCATCCACGCTCGGAATTTTCACGCTACCCGGAACGCGCGGCTCTCTCGTTTCTGATATAACTTTCAATCGTCAACATAACCGACGGAATAAAAATTTTTACGAGCCCTGCAGAAACATGTTTACGAATAACGAGCCGATCTTAATTCGTTTCACAGCTCACGCGCGGCCCCACGTTTGTTCGATAATTCGCAAACTTTGATCACTCGATTTCGTTGTCACATTTTTATTATCAAACCTCTATCCGAGCCCGAACTTTCCATCTTATCACGCGATTACCTCGGGCTTTCCTGGAAATTAAAAGAAAACGTCCGGTACGAAGTTGTTAATGTCAAGGCTCTGCCAGAGGATTAATTTGACCCTCGTTGGAGTTATAAACATTCTCTCTGCCAGGTTCTCCAGTCGTTCGCAAAAACAATTGAAAGTTCTAGAGCATTTTCTTCTTGGTCATTTCGAAGACCATCAATTTCGTTCGGTTTTTGATTAAACTTAGAGTAATTCCCTCAATTTCCAAATTCAATTTTCCACTGATTAGGGCGAAAGCGAAGGAAAATACAAAGTTTTGTTAATATATATTTCAAGAGCAATAATAACCTGCTCGAAGGATTCATGAAATCTCAACGTCAGTTTAATATCATTTCATATGAAACAGGACTAATTCTTCACGAGCCGTTCATAATTCGTGTAAGTATGTCTGCGTCGAGGCGCGTAAAGAACTTTTATGTTTGAAGTGTACTCGACAATGAATAGTAATTTTTAAACGATCAAAGAGCGAAATGTTCTCTCGAAAAAGAACGTTGAATTAACAATCTCGCAAATTATGACAGAGCTACGGACTCTAAAGTGAATATTTCGTTGGAGAAATTATTTCAATGTTAAGAATATAATGATACTAACATTATTGTTCATTTCTCCCCGCGGAAAGTGGTTCTGGCTTCATTTTTTCGAAACCGGCGGTAATTGTGTTAGGTTCAAAGCGACGACTGCGTTGCACGAATAGAAGGTCTGTCGCTGTGAGAACTTTTAATTGAAAAAAAATAAGTAGGTTGACAATGACATATTGAAAAGTTTCTGGATATCTCGTTTCCCAATTTTTACCAATAACGCCTCTTGTTCGGCATAAATCACCCCGCGATTTTTTTCAACGACGACAATTGTTTTCCTGCTTTCGTTCGACTTCTTTTCTCTCATACATTAATACTCTAATAAAGAGGGAGAAAGAGAGAGAATTTGAAATCTGTGCTCGCCGTATCTTTGCATTATTGTCAGGCTGCATTCTCGGCGTCTTTTTCAGGCATTGTGCGAGCGAAACTGAATGTACGAATATTATCCTTTCTGTTCGTCGTATGAAAACGGGAAATGTAAGCCGCGCCTTCAAAGAACCCCACTTACGGGCTAATTAAAGTTTATTTCAATTATTCGGTCAATCTGAACGCGTGCTACAGTGACTTTTGCTAAAGAGTTTTGCCCCATGTTCAAGTAAAACACGAGTACATCGCGAGGTTTTAATTGAAATTATTCATGGAGCCAAGTTTTTAAACGATTTTAATTGATACGGTCAATCTTTTAAAAATTATATTCCAGTACATAGAAACAAAGTTTCTAAGGAACTACATACGTATAAAGTAGAATAAAAATGATGATCTGGAGATTAGTTTAAAAAATGATTCTAAACGTGCAAAATAAATATACAAATGTTATTACCACGTTTTTATTTTTAAACAATGGTTACGTTCACAGCACTTCTTTTGACACAGTCATCGAGACTCCTATTAACAGGCATCCGGTCGAGTTCAATGACCCCGTCCAGACGAAATAAATACAACGAACGAGGAACAATGGCGCACAGTCGAAACGTTGCAGCGAGCAAAGGACTATGACATCCTTAAATTAACGCGAGTCATCTCCCGAGCATCTCCGGGTATAGTCGCGACTATTGTCGAGTCTCACTGGCGCGCATTTAACGCGAAAAGATTGATGGCGCGTCCCCGATACATGCACGTCGTAGCAAAACGCCGATGCAAAATCTTTCGTGACTCGCTAATGTTTTGTAACGGTTCTTGTTCTGGCACAAATGTTGATAGATCGTCCCGTTGACCAATGATAAGATCGAGCGCGTGTGTGTCGACCGCCGGAAGAACGATCGGTGTCCGATCACCGGCCGCGAAAAATATAAGAGAGGGGGAGAGAGAGAGAGAGAAAACAAACAAATGAAAAGTTCCGCGACGTCTCTCTCTCGCCCGATTTTAAATTTGCATCCTGTACAACGCGGACGGAACTCGGTCAGTTTTTCGAAGATTTTTCGAGAACTTTGATAACGGCCCCCTCTCCTAGCCACGCTCGTGGAACGATGAAATATAACTTCGCCGGAGTGATACGCCCGGGGAAGACTCATCGACGCCATTTTTATGTCCCATCCCGCTCAGCACTTCGAACAATGAAGCTCCAAGTATTTTTGAAGTTTATGTAGTTGTATGTAGAAAGGATAAAACTCGAAGTTAAACATAAAATCCGGCTGGCTCTTCCTGTCGAGGATAAAATATCCAAAAAGTTTTAATACGTCTTCTATTCGTGTGGAACGCCGTTATATTCAAAGTACATGGTGCAGGGCGAGAGAGAAAGAGTAGAGTTTATTATGAGGGATTATTATGGGGAATAAATGCACGAACTCTCGCGGAGAAGTTATCCGAGGCAGTAAAGCGAAATTCGTAATTAAATGACACCAAATGTATAAACTATTCGCCCCCCTCGAACTGAGAAGTATTCTAAAACTCCGTTAAGCAAAGGTAATTAGTCTGTATCAGAAAAACCGAAGGATGGTCGTGAAATTGTTTGTCAAATTGCAATGATCTGCTACGGAGACACTCGAACAGCTTCGACGCAACTATTCCTTGTAACTTCGTATCTCCAATACTGAAATCGGAGTTCAAAGATCAAAGCTTTGGCACTGTAGAAGAAGTTCGCGTTGAATCGCAACAAATACTTCTAGCGAAGAAACTGACTTGAGCACTCGAAGAAAATGATTTCCTACAACTATTTAAGGAATTGCAGAACAGTTGGAATTGCTGTACAGGGTGTCCCGAAAATGTCGCTCTCGAAAGGGGAGATTCTTCAAGTAACTTTTTCCTTTGCGAGTACGTTCTCCGCGGCTTTCTTGAAGAGTTATTAACGAAAACTTCTAGCCAATCAGACCGTGGTTATAAGTGATAACGTCACTGGCGTTAGAACTAGGCGTAACTATTATTTCGCAAAGGGAAATGTTACTTGAGATCACCTTGGGGCTCACCCGGTTCGAGGAAGTACAAAATTTTGGATACTCTGTATGAATGCAGAAAGGAATGGAAGTCCAATTCGGATTGGGTACATTTTTGGGTACACAGTCAAGTCGTGATACTTCTACGAAATGTAGCGTGCGTTAAAATATCCACAGCACGATGAAAATTGGCAGACCGACCATACGAGGACGAGCGACCAGCAAAGTCATCAAATTTGATCTGATAGTGTCGCAAGGGAACCGACATATATATCGATGTACCGCTGTGGAAGCAGGTTGATAAATAGTTTCGTTGATCGACAACGAGGCGAGGCTCGTTAGACGTACGTGAGACGAATGAACGGTGCCGCATCACGAGAGACAGTGGCAAAGAGGAGAGATAAAGAAAAAGAAGAAAGTGGCGAGGTTGGCGGAAAAACGGGTGGTCTGGGTACCTTCCTATTATTCACGCGCGAGATAGGTGAAACGACGGGCGAAGGTGCGCGAGAACGCGGGGTGGGGTGCAACCGGGGGTGGGTTGATCTAGCTCGATCTCGCAGAGGGTGAGGCTAGACTTAGGTAGGTGGGTTAGGGGTTCGTGGTGAATTCTTATAAATCAAAACAGACACGCTATCCCGTCTCATAGAGTGTTTCCACCCTTTCCTGCGCCCGGCACCTACACCCTCTTACTTCTTTAACCTCCTAGCGCCGCCGGTCTGGCCGAACAAAGGAGAGATTTTGCTCCCGAAAGAGAAAAACGTCCGTGTAAAATGGTCAAACGAGAGATAACGTTATTGCGTTCCCAATGAATCATCGATTAACCGGTTCGACGTCGACGATGTCGTTAAGGGACGGTTAAGATTCGCTCCTCTTGCCTTGGAAGCATGCTTCGTGTCGATATTGAATCACGGAACCTGCATCGCAGGAACTAATTGCGGGACGAACATGTTCCTGAACCTGTAGATACAGGTGGCTATGTAAATCTGTCATTCAATTGCGATGGTGTATAATTTCTTCAAATTGTCTTTTTCGATGTTCTCAAAGTCGCTGATTGACAATGTATGATGTTACACAAAATTGGTCCACTTGTGTTTCTGCATTACTTAATTTCTCCAACCACTGACATTGAAATTTAATAATTCTGTAAAACTGACTTCATAACAAGTGCACCGAAAAAACGATTTAGAAGAATTAATGTATTCCACACGACTTTCCATAACTTTACATAAACGTTTGCGGCTTTAGAGTGACAAGTTTGAATGTATTCAGTATTATAATGATTTCCTATTATAAAGACAGGTCGGTATTTTTCTAGAGAGGAAACTACTTCACCGCAGCGCGGCTGTTACGGAGAAGTTATAAAAGTGGGTAATGCAGCCATAACTGTAATCCGCAAGCGTATGTGAACACTGAATTTTTAATCTTATAGGTATTGCTTTAGTGGTTGCTTATAAACCATGAACATAGAACGAAAAATACGATGGTAATATATAGGTATATAGGAGCTAACCATCGTGCTCCGATGTTCCCTTCGACAATGAACAATTCATAATGTAGTACCATCATCGAGGTACCATCTTTTTCTATTATTTTGAAACGTTTTATAAATATTGATATTAGACAGGAACGAAAACGTTTAAAGTGGAATTTAGCGATCTCTTCCAGTCTTTATTCTTGTTTCTCAATCTCTTAGCTGGCAACCGAGCGATTCTTTTTGACGTTATTATTACAGCGGACGTGCTTTCTATCTGCTACAAGAACCACTGGTTCGTACCTACCATCGTCGTGACGTTTTCCAAAGCGACGAATGCTTCGCTGTGTAGAAATAGAATTGAAATTCTTCTTACTCTCCGTCACTATCTCTGTTATGATATTATTATCAGATATTTCAACGTTCTTCTGAAATTGTTAGATCTTGAACATTGTACCCAAAAAATCTTCATGAGCAGCTACTAAATCAACTGATCATCTTTTGCAGTTGGTCGTAAGTATGAAATTCGAGAAAGATGAAAGAAAAAAGGAAATGGAAAACTTATGGGAGGTGGTCTGATTTTAATTGGTCCTGAAATATTTGCACAGCTTACAATTTCTCATGAATCGTGTGGTAAGCAGAATTCGATCGTGAACGGTGATCATCTTTTGCAGTTGGTCGTAAGTATGAAATTCGAGAAAGATGAAAGAAAAAAGGAAATGGAAAACTTATGGGAGGTGGTCTGATTTTAATTGGTCCTGAAATATTTGCACAGGTCTTGAATTTCTCATGAATCGTGTGGTAAGCAGAATTCGACGGTGAACGGTGATCGTCTCGCGCAGTAGGCCGCACAGTACAAAATGGAAGAAAGGCGCGCAAGAAGCGAAAGAAAATAGAAAACTTACGGGGATTTTGGACGTGCACAGGAGACAGAGGATTGGTTCGCGTGACGACGACTGGCGGAGGCATCCTGGCGTGCAAGGCGGCCAGGCACGAGTTCGCCACGTCGTAGATGAGACAGGCGCTGTAGTATCGGCCTGCATTGCCCATTTTCAATTTATTCTTACCCGGCACCACCGCCATTTTCTTGTCCATCGTGTGTACAGCGTACAGCACAACTAGCAGCGAAGCCGGCCACCTCTCGTGTTTGCTTAGCCGAACGATTACTACTTTATACTCCCGGGCGACAATGATCGACGCCGATTATCCAACTTGACCTCCGGGGCCAGATTAGAACGGCTCGCCGGCCATCGTGATCGCAACTTTAGGTGTATATTCAGCAATATAACCGGGGCTCGTTCCTTTCTCACCGCAGCAAACACTGCCGGAACGTGCACAACACTGTTTATCTTCTAGCACAATGCGTGGGGCGTACTTCCACGTTGTCGTTTGGACCGGGCCGAATGTAGGATACGATAGGAGAGAATGTAGGATAGAACGGTTTGTTTGTGGTCCAACAATTATTGAAATCGGGGCCGACCCATGATATTTGAAAATCGAATTATTCCTGCCACCAGGGATAGGAACGAACGTTCTGGTCCTCGTCGATCTGTTTCGTGTGCTTCTTCTTTGCACTCGACACTTGCAATATTACATTCACTTTTTCAGCCGGTAACTAGAATTTTATACGGTGATCGATCAGTTTGATGTCCTGGCACTCGAAACTTTCGTAATTTTTAAACCTCAGCCTCAGATTTATGGAATGTTATCTTGACCTCGCGGAGCACAGTGATTTTGTGGATTTTCTTGTAAACATTCTGCTCTAGATGTAAAAGAATAGAGAAATTGGAACGTGCAACGTGAAAATGTATATGTAGTTATTCAATTATTTACGATTAAATCAAATTACTTCTACCAGAGATATGTTTAAAAAATTCTGAGTGGTCTTGAACATCGACGTGTATTCTAATTTCACTCGTGACAGAAAATTGTTGCATCTAATCGAACATTGTGGTACAAAACTGGCAATGCTAGAAAGGATGGTGGCAAGCGTGCTAAATTTGAAGTTATTAATATTGAACACGAACATGAAAGCACATAAAGCGACTATGAAAAATATATGAAGAACTGTCGTCACCCTGCTAGAATATTAATCTCCATTGAACCGACAGTACAGGATGACTGTTATACGACTATGAAAGCATACGTTTCACACAAAAATCAAATATTTTAACAATAATTACATCATCGTAGGAACCAACATTACGCGGTTCCGTTTCGTTGTTAGATCAACATGTTGTTCAACATTAATCAAAATTAATTATATTTCCTGATTAATGTTATTCATGGATAATTTCTGTTTGATATTCTATTGAATTATTGGAAACCGTAATGAATAATTTTTATTTTGCATAAAAACCCGCAATAATTCCACTGAAATTCCAAAGACCCCTTTGCCAAGCAACAAACAGTTCGATGCTCAGATGCACCAGTGTCGGGCCGTCTGGTTGCATACAACAAAAATCGGATTAGCCTAAGCGGCGCATCGGTCCGTGATGGACAGAACAAAAATCCGGCGTCGTTCAAGTGTTCAGAATTGGGTTGCATCAAAGGCGCCGGGATAACTATGAAGGTGCATCGTGTCACTTACTTCCCCGTCCGTTCCTATCCCTTCTTTCATCCCATATTTCTCGCATGGACTCCAGAAGCAATTAAGGGAACCTCATTTGAAGACACAGGGCGGTAGTTTAACTCGCGTCACTGTACCGTGTCAACTCGCTAGACTCCGATAACGAGCTAGTATTCCATGTCTGGTTACCACCGAGCTGTTACATGCGATATACCCGCTATTTTCTTGCACTTGCACTTGCACTTGCACGCTGCACCACTCAGAAAACCCCGGCTTGGCACGTCACATCACTAATAACACCGTCTTCCCTATTTTTCTCACACACGTAGCAGCGTGTCCGTTCTACTACACTAATCTGACACTTTCCGATTCAAGGATGCAATTTCTAGCTTCGAATACAAAATTTCTTTTCTTCTAAAATGTCAGTATACTCATCGTACACAGTTAATTAATTTAAGAGTCCCAAAATATTGGTCACGAAGTCTTGCCAGGTCAATATGATAATTAGACTATGGATTTTTATGCAAAATAAATATTGTCATCTACGTAGACAATTATTTTACTGTTTAATAATTTTATAGAGTTCGAAACAATGCAACAGCGTTTGTACTATTTTGTGTTTGATTCAGTCTTTTTTTCCGTGATTGAAATACGATGTAAATGCAATGGGTGTGGTAAATAGAAATGTCATAGATATTATAGGTACATTCGATGAAACGATGATGTCGATGAAGTGACAAATATTTGTGTTCTGTGAAATTTAGGTTGATGTTGGTGTATCGGAGTATATGGCAAGACTTTTCGGTGATTGTGAACGTATTTGAACTGGAGGTAGCGCGAGGTTAATTGGGTCTGTTATGGTCGCCGGAATACGCGCAATGTTGAGGTTTCTTAATGACGAGTCGCTGGCAGCAACTGCGATAGTGTTTCTCGAACTCGGACCAACGATATATGACGGCGACCGATTTCATCGGTGGGCTGGGTAGCCGAACGGAAACGGTGCGGTTCTGCGGACCGGAAACCTGGACCGGAAGCGTCACGAGTCAACGGGCGCCTCTCTGATTGCATGTCGCAAACACGGATAGATAAAAACGATCGCTCACACGGTCGCCATTTGATTACGACGTCGTTGGTTTACGCGTGGTCGATTTTCGGGTCTTCGAACACAGCTCTACCGACCACCGCCATTTCGAGAAATTGATTCCGAAGTTTGAGAGTTCTGATTTCCCTGGACCTCCAGAGCCTTCGAACTAGTTCGAACTCACGCTTAATACGCTCGCGGAAAATCATTTGAATCGTTCTGCTTGTCAATTCGATCGAGAAAATAAAATAAAGCTGTCATTATTGAGTGAAAATTAAAGTGAATACTTTTGTCTTATCACAATTTTGAAAAAATGCAATTTCAAAACCGTTCCCTCAGCACAGCTATTATACTTTCGGTATCGTTAAAATTGTATTATTTCCAGCGAACAAACCTTCCATCGATAAAATCAAACATTGTACCGGTAACAAAAAATGCGTACAATATTAAACTATAATCAAAAATTGTAAATATAATGTGAAACGTTATTTCATTCAAAAAAGCAGCGAATTTCTAATTTGTATGCTCACCACAATGAAATTCGAATTCAGCAATATTTTCATTTAAAAGTTCTGGAAAATGTGTGCACACGTTGAAAACGTTTCGAAAAAAATAGATTCGGGTTTTCCAGGGAAATGATTTTATTTAAAAATCGCAGTATCGTTACCTAACAGTGAGGAAACGTCACAACCAAAAATGTGATACCATAATCGGCAAACCCGAGGACAAAATGCGTAATAGTAACTTCCGTTTGAGAAGCCAACCGCGAAAGTATTATCTCTGTCGGCAACAAACGCTCAGTCTTGCATTGCAACTGCAGTGCAGCATTCATATCATATGAGGTTTAATTGTGTCTTACACTGATTGAGTTCAAGCATAATTTATAACCCTGCGGAGATAACAATATACGAATTGAAACGGGACCAACTGATCGGTCAGATTTTCTCTGGAAAATTTAAAATTCAATAAGCCGCGCGCCGCGGAATATTCCGCGCAACTATGTTCTAGCTAATACGTCATGTATTCGCTGTGTTCCCCGGCGCTATTCAAATTATTGATCATTATCGGCGGATATCATCGGGCTAAGAAACAATAGACGTCACGCGGTCATGCTTCGACTACTGGTGCATATAATTATCACCGGAATCGATTACATGCCATTTCGAGTCGTGAATGATGTAAACCGTGAAAGGTGTCGCGCTATTAAATTTCATACCGATGAATTACAAGAAATGCAATAAACGGATGCCTCGATGCAAAGCCTGGCCATACATGATTCAATTTCAACGGCGATTAATGTGAAACTTTATATACTGGAAGCCAATTAATAGTATTTATAGTATTAATAGTATTCCACTCGTTATGTTTATGGAAAAAATGAGTACATGAAATTTGAAACGGTAAACAAATTAAAAGAATCTAAGACTAACGATGCAGCATTTTTCTCCTATCAAAATTATTTGTGAAAAAAAGAGAATTGTAATGTTGCTCCTGTTTTATTGACACAGATACTGAACACTGTTATTTTGCATAAAGATCCGGAGTGTTAATAGTTCGATAAATATCCATGAAAATTAGTAAGAGAATATTTGCTTCGTTCCAATAATATCTGGTATTTTGTTGTTATGCTAATTTGGTTGAGCGACGTTGCATACGATAAATGTGTAAGTGATACTTTTTTTAGCAAGCATGCTCGAAGTATTGTGAAGTCGTGAAACAGGCCTTCGGGAGATTCGGTGTCTCGAAATTATTTTATTGCCGGCAGCCCCATAAACAGGGATTCTGAGACAGTTGCATATTTCATGTATTCTATCCAGGATATAGAACTTTACGATAGTTAAAAAAGTCATGCGGAATTTCAAGAATAACAGTAGAATATGCATCCGCAGGGAGATAAAGGTTTCCTTTCCTCTGTTCGATGCGACAACCGTTTTAGCATAAATACGACAATTACTTGTTAAAAATTCACCTCTTTATATCAAGTTTGTTTAACTGTAATATTTTTGCCAACATAAAAATAAATTTAACTTCATCACGCTTTTGCGTAACTTTATGTCTGGGTGCGATTCAGTTTCGATACAATCAAAGTGAATTTGAAAATCGTGTGATATGATATTTCGAAATGAATTTAACCTCCTCAAAATATAAAATATCATCGGTCGTCCATTACGAGAAGAAAGCAAATCCGATTGTGTTACAGATGTAAACGTTTCACGGGAGACATAAAAACGCAGAAGTGTGGGGAATGTTGTTTTCGTATTGCAACGCGATACGACGGGTATTATTTCGATTGGTTAACTGCAGAACGTCAAAACCCACAGTTGGCCAATGATGCCGCATCGATCAGCATACATCGACTTCATCGTTGCGATTACAACCGATAACAAACACCAAGATAAACACCATGAAACACGACAAAACTGAAATCATCAGAAATACCTTAACATTATATACGAACTTGTCACTACCAACAAAAGTATCATATGGATCCCCTAGTATCAAGAAATAGCTAGAAACACACAAGCAAACCTGATAGCCAAAGAGGCGACCACTCTACAGACAGGACAACAAGCAACCCAAATCCCGCATCAAGAAGTTATCAATTACGTAAGAGAAAAACTCAAAGAAGGATGGAATAACATATGGAAGTCGAAACCATCTAAGATACATAATATAATCACAAATTTATTCCAAGACTTCCCACGCGATCACATGAACAGAAAAGAAAGAATCGTTCTTTCCCGCCTGAGAACTGGTCACCGATGACACATGAATTTCTCCACCACATCTTATATGTCTGCCAAAAATTCTCCACCCAGCGACTCAAATTTGGAATCAACCAGAACACGGCTGTCACATCCGAAAAGCATTTAACAAACACCATTGAATTCCTTAAAAATATTAACCACCTCAACGAAATCTAAATAAACACGATAGAAGCTCGTCGCTAATGTTAATCGTCACCAAGCTTTTAGCAACCGCAAGAAAAACGACGGAAGTTTCGCTGGGCCGAATATTTAATCATCGCAATGTTTGAAAGCAATCGGTGTGTTCCCGGAATGCAGCAACACGCTGCAACGTGGTGCAACACACTGCAGAAGTCAACCAGAACGTAACGAGACGATCAATGCGCGTTGGCAAAATTGTTGCACGATTTTCAGGCGCGTTCCCCATAATTAAACAACTGGATTCAAAACAATCGACTCGGGATAGAAGCTGTACAAGTGCGGACGGTTCGTTAACATGGAGCGCGGTGCGTTTTGCCGATTCCCGACCGAAATAGATTACGCAATAACGCGAGCTGGCAAAAATTACACGCGCGGGAAGTGACAATGCTGCACGGCACATTTACCGAGGAAAACACGGAACCGCAAAAATTGGCCGAAAATCGCGGCCATCGCCGATCCAACCGACGTTACGCTGAAAATCGTTCGACTGCCTGGCTTAAAGAATCGTGTATACTAACCGTCGGCGCGCCGATGTAAAGCGTGCAACAGCGATGACAATGCGCGTCAGGCGTGTGAGTAAACCAGTAACGTCGAACTAGACGGACACCTGTATGCCAGTGCTTCTCAATGCAAATTCTTCTTTTCGAAAATTTCTGCGAGACTGTTTTGTAGTTACAAAGGTAAGGGAAAATTTGATTCAACGTTCCCAAGATCCCGTACAGTGAAGATGAAGTGGGAATGTCAACATTAAGTTGTGACTTTTCTATATTTCTATAAATGCAAATAACTCGCAGTCGAATGAAAGCTAGACTACTTTACGCGAAATACAAATTTTCTTCTCAATTTAACAATTAATTTGCTACCTTGTTTAAATTTACAAATTTCCACTTTGAATTTTATGAAATACATTTGTGGAATATCAAAGAGATTATGCGGACATTCAGGTGAAAGGTACGCCGTGCACAATTGTTATACAATAATAATTATTATCATTTCTAAACGGCTAATAGGAATATAATTTCGCGCATCTCATTATTTTGTACAACCCGATTAACTTATTAATAATCAAAACATTCGAAATGTGAAATCCACTCTTGAATATGTAATGTTTTCAAATGAAACATCATTTCGTTAGTTATCTGACACGATATGCAATTCCGGATGACAAACTGTTGTATAAATACATTCGAA
This sequence comes from Lasioglossum vierecki, assembly GCA_028455595.1. Lineage (NCBI taxonomy): Eukaryota > Metazoa > Arthropoda > Insecta > Hymenoptera > Halictidae > Lasioglossum > Lasioglossum vierecki. Next base: position 9,814,814 of record CM052336.1, on the reverse strand, counting down.
CCCGGGCATTTGTAAAATCGACGACTTCAAAGAACGATGCTTGCGAATAACGTTGAACCACTTCAATCGTGTTCATTTATGTCTATCGAAAATTTCATGAAACCGAAATGACTTTAATCAAGCGGGCAAATATATTTGAATGGGTTAAGGGCTTATAAATTAATTATAAGTAACTGCAATTGAATAAAATAATATACTTTTTCTCTTGCAATCATCTTAACAATGTTGGTACATTTTTAGTGTCTTTTCATTTTTATCATAGTTGTTTTACTAGACAGTGGTACTATAAGCTTTAAATGGAATAAAGCGGGCCACGATTTTCACGAGAGGGGACGCAAGAGAGGGACTGCCATAACACCCATAGTCGAATGTCAAATTGTTGATGGTGGGGTCAGAGATTTTTGGGGCAATTTGGGAATCGCTGCGTAGACAACGGGCATCGTCGTATCATATCACCGGGCAATTTTGCCACGGAGAAACCGGCTGGTTCAGTTTCGCGAACGAGCCGACGACAATGGATGCGCGACAGGAAGGTGGCCGTATCAAATGCTTAACAGTCGGCACAATGCCGCGTACTTACACAAGTGTGCAGCTGTGCACGCGAACGTGAGCTCGACCAGCGTGCGGCACACGTTGTCATTTCCGTTGCGAAACATTCGACCACGTTACAACGTTAATATCGATACCGTACAGAGGGTAGCGACTGAATATTTAATTCGTAACATCGCTTCCACCCGCTGCCAACCCTCGCTACTCTTCCTTCGTCTTCGACGTGTTTGATCCGACTAATTGCGCCCACTCATTGTGCATTTTATGCATGCACGAGAAAACTTAGCAGCTGAAATTTGAGCCTGTATAAAGATTGGAAGAATCGAAGGTTACCTAACTTTTTCAATTTTCGAAATCAAATCGTTGTCCGAAATCAAATTCTAATCTGATCGGCACAATTGCAAACTGGATTTAGCAGGTCTATTTCCCTCCATTTTGCAAAAATGCACCAACACTGCGGCCAAGTAAATTGATGCCACTAAAAACGGAAGTGCAGAATCCGATATTTTTTAAAATTTGTCGTACACAAAGCAACTTGTTCCACCCCCATTTTGATGAATTTTACATGAGAAATAGTTTTTATAAAATATATTGGACAAGGTTTTTCTGTCGGTAATCCACGTTGTTGAAAGGGTGAAAACCATCAACACCGATGGTTCAATAGATATTTTTTCAATACCTCGGGAACCTGTGGTGTAAAATCTGTTTTTAAAATGTGTGATATTCAATCAGAAAAATTACATTGTTTGCCTTAGAAGTACTGAACGTGAGAATTATTTTTACATTAGTATCTTGCAATCGTAAGTATAAGATTTTTTTAATGTATAACGTGACACATTGAATCCTCACAATTGCACCCTCATCATTTCCAGCACGATTTAATATCTCTGTTTCACTTTCAAACTACTCGGGTCACGAGCGAAACACTTCTATTAGTTCATTAAACATTTATATACACCGCGTTATAATGTCCATCATTATAACTTTGAAACGGAAGTACCTCAAAATTCTATGTCGGCGCAGGTGAATTGACACGTGCAAAAACATACTCTGCTGGCAGAAAGTTTTCGGCGAATTTTTCGTTCTCTATGAATAATGTTTAATTCGGCGAAACTGCGTTTTCGCGGATTTAATATCTAGTTATAATTTACAAATTACAAGTTTGATAAATTTAGTTTTTCGTATCTAATTCCATTCGTTGTATCTAGTTTTAAATATGAACTGAAAAAGAAACTCTGATACTTTCCCTATCGAAAGTCTGTGAAAATATGTAATTTAATCGCATAAGGGAGAACTTGAGAAAGCTATCATTACTAACAAAATTGATCAAAATGCCCTCGAATGTCAATGCAATTGAATAAATATAATTTCCTGTTTGATAATGACCATTTAACGTGATGAATTTCCAAACCTGGAAACATCTCAAGATAAAACTACAGGAAAGAAGTAAAGAGGATGTTTATCTTCTGTTTTTCAATTGTTGCTGCACTTATGGGATTGACCATTCGAAGAAGCACACTGCACGCGGTAACTCTTAATTCTGGTACGATGTAATGCCATTCTGTTTCTCATTTGACCGAGGACGATAAATCCCTATCCACCCCTTTCCATTACAAGAATGAAACATATTTTCGTATACTTTCGTCTTCCCGAAACGAAAACGAGTAATCACTTGTCTCGTGCACAGATGCACCTTAAATCACTTGCTCACATCGAGAAATTGAAGCACGATCCTCGTCGACTTCCGATCGTCGATAACAAAAGAATTCGTTTAAGTAGGCAATCTTTTATTGTTTCGTGTAACGTGTGTGTATGTGTGCGGACTTATAGTCGTTTATTCCTTTCATTCACGTATGTGCATCGAGGCACATGTTCGAAGGCTGTTTCGCTTATGGTTTATCAAATATTCGTAGGCAATATGGCGGAAGCAGCTTAAACATATTGCAATAATAAGCTTTGCGATAGACATGATATTAGAAACGAATATTTAATTTCTCTCGGAACCGTTTCGAGTCGAAGAAACTTCCGCTTGCGTTAGACACAATCGAACTAGCGCAATTAATCTTGCGTTTTACTTTCGTGGATGTAACTGACATAGATGAAACGCTGCTGGAGTTCGGTGGATTCCGAGGTAAATAGGGTTTCATGATGCTGTATAATAAATGAGAATTTATCTGCGAATCCCCGTGCAATTATAGCGCACAAAAATCTTGGAGCAGTCGTCGAATATGCAGCATCGTTTATTTTCGCTTGCCGAGTACTTCGATGTAGAAAATTAAATTTTGATCGGCGAAAATTTATTTCGGAAAATGTCAATTCCTGTAAAGTTCAACTGTTCATTTATACACGGTGTAAACTTGGTCAGATTATATTGATAGAATATTGAAGATTTAATCCGCTTGCTTAACTAAAAATAAGAATCGTCGATTTGAAATATACTTAATGAAGGCTGTGTGGCATTTATATTAAATAAAAATCGACGGGGATTTTTAAATGAAACATTTCGTGTGATCGTTCGTTACCAGGCACGTACAGTTACATTTCTGTAGCAAAGTATTCAATTCCCCCGGACGGGGCTTAAGGTAAAATGTAGTTCACGCAATGGATTACAACTTTCGCATATAAATTACGTCCCATTTTAATAATATTTCGTGCGGGTAACTTTGAGCCATTGAAATCGCAGACGGTTTTGAAATGACGAATTAAACGGGAATTAATGGAAAACGAGAGATAATTATGTGCACGCAACAGAATAGGTATCTATTATTGCCGTCATCGAATCATTAGACCATATCTTAACGCAAACATTCTAAACAGACTGGGAGCCGAGCGCGTTGTTCGGTTTCAATCACAACTCGGCGAATTATTTTTGTTGAATAGATAATTGGAAGCATCGAGAATTATATCATTTTCGACCGCGTTTCTCATTTTTCGATGTCTGTGCTAGAACAATATATTAAAAACATTCTTGTCATCTCCGTGAAATTTCAATTTCAACGATCAATTTTGTATTCGACAAATAAATAATACTTTTTTCGGCTCTCTATCTCTCGAGTCAATCAAATGTTTATATATTTTTCAGCGTGTCGAGATAGTATTAATAATATGCATTTATACGAAGATAATTAAAACATTGTCAATATCCCACCGGCGTGTTTTGTGAAAATTGGAGGACTGTAGAAAGGAATATACCAAATTTGTTCGATAAGAAGTAGCGAAGAAAGGAGTGCACAGATAAAATAACAAATTATGCAAATGAATGCGGATCCCATTAAAGAAGTTAAATTTATTCTCGAAACTTTTAGATGTATCTCTTTGATCACCTTTTTCTAGAAACTTTACTTACGTTATACGATAATTGCAAAAACTTCGATAACTCTGCGCTCGTGTTTGTCGAAGGGGTAATTGAATTTAAATATAACAATATCGATAGATCAGCTGAGTCAAAAATTTATCACTAGATTCTTACGAAATCTATTAAACCACGTATTACCATTAGACTGCAAATTTTATGCAGTTATAGAAAAAACAGTGTGATAATACTAGTAGCTCAACAAAACTATTAAGAGAAGGAATAAATGTCTAATTAACTTGAGAAGGCTTTATTTTACTTAAATATTTTGAATTATGACCGTGTCCTTCGTCGATAAAATTTTCGCACAGTAGCAGACCAGTTCGACAGCTGTCTTTGCAAATGACGCTCGTTACAAAAATCTCCAGCGACGCGAACGTTCGCTAATTACAATTGGTCGTATCGAAATTTTTGAAACAATTGTCGGACAGGATCACGGTAGACAATTTTCGGATTTCACGGTGCATCTGTCGCGCGGCCAGAAAATTACAAACATTACATATCTATTTTTCCGATGTCGAAAAATTTTGTGCACGGTTATCAGGGGACGAATTGAAAATGGAAATGTCGGTGTGGCGGTGCCCTCTAATTGCGAAACTGTCGAGATGCCCGTTGGTGCGCAGTAGGTGTAAATGCATGAAAAAACAAACGAGAATAATAGCCATTGCATTGTGAAACAACCGGCCGCAATGCGCTTTCGTGCACACGCGTGTGTATATACATGTTTGCTAATTGGTTTATTCATCGTATTATTATTTGAAAGCATATATGGCGAGTGCTTCCTGCCAGTCTAGATGAATATGTAGTTGTCGTGTCTGTTTCGGAGATGAGTAGGGGGAAGGGTGGGGATCTTGATGCTTCATCAGAACGTCATATAAATTCTGCTCGATTTTCTATTGATATTCTGTTAAATACTTCAAAACGATTTTATATCTCATCGCGTATTCAAATTTTTATAGTCAATGTTATACCTACGTAATTCTTTTCCGATACTTCCCCAATATTCATATGGCATTAATCACATGTATTTTTCAATCCCCATCGGTCATACTAAAAGGGCAAAATTGCCATCAAACTTGAAACTATGCAGGATATTTAACGTGACAAATTAATGCCTCTTTATAGCGCCGAATTCACCGTTGGAAACATAAATCCTGTATTTATTATTTCTCTTTGCAATCGCTGGTTATTAAGGCGGAACCATGTATGATTTGCAACGTTCATTTTCGGAATTGTTTTTACAACTTTGATACAAATGATAGATAAAATTTAGAGAATTTTTAAATAATAATTCCTCTAACAAGCGAATTGAACCTGGTGTAATTAACAAACACCTTAGTGTAAAAGTAAAATAAGTGACTTATTATGAAGGTCATTCAAGGTCAACTTCATTATAAAATAAATTGTCTACTGCAATCTTCGAATACATCAACAATTTACATCTAACGTATGTTATTTACAAAACAAATTTAAATTCTCATTGTATACATTGATAATAGTTATTTATTTTTAATTCAAAAACATTTAAAACATTGTGTATGTATGTGTACTAAATATATTGTACTTTTTGGAAAAATGCCGGTCCCCTAAAAAGAGTGAATATGTTAAATGAATACTGAGAAAATTTTTATTCTGCATAAAGGTTCGCAGTTTAATGGTGACGATTACTGACCAACCTTCATAGTTCGCAGTTCTTCTAGCGTCCGGAGGTCAGAACAGACGACTGTTGAGTAGATTAGGCTCGATTATACCGGCGTCCAGCGCCGAATGAAAGATCGTAGAGCATGTAAAACGAAACCCGTGATTCCGCGTGCCGGAAATTTCGTGGTTGTCGAAAGATTAATTGAAAATGCAGACGGCGGGTCGGCGCCGGTTCGGAATCGCCACGGCGCGGCGCGGCGTAGGTGAGTAGAATGGCCTGGCGTAAACGCGCTTATGCGAGCGAGCGAGCACGCGACAGACGTTGCCGTTCAATGGAGGGATACTCGACCACGTAAACTCGCTAATTTCAAAGCATACCGCGGGTGAACTGATGATGTAATCCGCGAACGCAAGGTAGACAACGCGCCTCGGGATCAAAACGCGTGTTTATTGCATACCGGGGGACTCTTTGATGCGAAAATTACAGAGATCCGATGCGAAAAAAAGTGGACATAAAAATGGAGGACGCAAGTATCAGCACGATACCGGATCGCCGTGGCAAACTTGGGAAATAAAGGACAAAAGACTCGAATGGACAATGGTCGACCAGCAAAGGTCTGTTCATATGGAACCGCAGGTTTTTTTAGATCGCAAGGAGCGGTCAAGTTAATTCATTCCATCGGGGGATTGTTCGTTAAAGGGATTATTAATGTGCGCTAATTTCCCTGGAATATTAATGCGGACAATTACCATAATTTACGTGTGATCGATCAAATCTAGACCTCTGCAGCTAAATCGCTGTTTCTAGAGTACGCTGACTTTGTTTTTCTTCTAGGTAGAACACTGAATCTATAATTTTCCAATTTTGTATTTTTTTTTATGTGTAACAAAATTCTTATGACGATACCATAAATAAGATCAGCGAAGACTTCTTGGAAAGTGAATCAGTGATAAGTATAACATAATTTCATGTTGTATCTGTTCGTTAAATTAGAAACAATATTTGCATGCAGGTTAATTAGACTACTATTTCAAAAAATATTTAAAAATTGGTGTAATCTAGACTTCTACCAAATGAACTTCTAAGATACAATTTAAACATACGAATGAAAATGTTTAAACAGATCGTAATATGTTCATCTCGTACGTGGAAAATTTTACGAGAACTTTTATGAATGAGATACTTGAAGAATAAAATAGCACTTTATTTATCATCGAGCTACAAAGTGTGATAAAATTTTGTCAGCAACATTTCTGAAATAAGAAAACGTACAACATAATATTATAATTCTGTTTTTACAAAATAATAATCATTTTAATATTCATTTTATTGTACATAACTATAAAGAGATCCATGAAATTTCTAATTTGTCGTTTAGTAGTTTTAGCCACATAGCATGACATTACTAAACGTTGCCATAATATCACTAATTCGTAAATTCGCTCCGTACAACACCGGTGGACCATTTAACTTACATGCTCCATAAAGGAAGTCGAATATAAAACAATCCTTAATATCCACCATCCGGAGTTGGTATCAGTTCAGCATCTCCGAACTTTTAGAATCACTTCCGTTATGGTGCTCTTAATTGCCAAATGATTGTTGGGAAAACCGTGAAACTACAGACTAACGGTACGACCGCGGCCGCTTATTTCGAAGGAGATGGAGAGCGTGGCGTAATCGCCTGATTTCGTTCTGAACTTGCTTTTAACACGTATTATAATCAGAAAATCTTTACACGAAATAAACTTAGAATTTTTAACTGAGAATAAATAAAATAAAAATTTGATTTACGATTTCACGAAGGTAAATCGATACAACGATGGAATGAAAGATTAGGTATTGCTATTTCTGTATTTTTTAATGCCACCGTGTCGATTCTCGTACAATAAAAAATATTTATCGCTACTTTCGACGGGTACGATGCAAAAAAATTCGAATTAAATGCCGCTCCTCCTTTTTTCGAGGCATTGTTCTAACGCGCAAAGGAAATATATCGCTTTGATCGATGCACCTAAATAAAAAGGAGGTTATAAAGGACAGATATACAAAAGGACATATAATATATCAACGCAACGTTATCCTTCAAAAAATATTTATCACGGCTCGTTTCTGTCGATAGGTAATTAATATTACATACACGCGATTAACAAAAATATTTTGTCGCTAGAATATTTATGGACTTTCGGGAAACGATTAAAGCATTAATCAATTTTGTTGCTACTCGCACAACTTAAAACAGATACATGCAGCGCAGAGTAATTACAAGGCAATCGTGCACTGAAATACATGTGTTGATACTTCAAACGCGATTATTCCAACCCAGTAAGTTTCACTAACCTTTGCTGTTCACCACGCAGTAGAACATTCTATCCTCGCGTCTATGTGTTGCATGTAAATACATCCTAAACGTGTAATATTGTTGCCGGTTAGCGTTCTTAGATACGTTTTCGTGCGACGCAGGGTATTGCAAAAGCATTAATCGTCTCTCCTAATTTGCAATCTCTGATCGCTGCTATTTTCAGTCACATTTAAATACTTAAGTGAGTCTCGTTTTACCTTCAATTTAAATGCTTTCAATTAAAACATGTAACGTGCTATAATTTGTTTCATATATTCAAATATAAATAAAATTAAATAGCAATTCAGTAGTCCTAGTATCTCAAAAAAAATTTAATCGTCTGATTCTGTTTTAATGACGTGTTTTTTACGTCTACCACTGTACACTCTTTCAAATTCAAGTAGTTTACAAAATTGTAAATTTTGCGCCAGTGATGCGTTGCTATATTATTCATTGATATTATCATTTCTGCGAATAACGAGGTTACGCGTCTGTCTTTGGAATCTTTGGGGAGGGGGGTAAGGGAAAAGTCTATCTATAGGGAGGAGATTGGACACTATGACCAATCAGACCCGCATTCCTTCCGCCAGCCAACTTTCCAGTTCTGCACAGCGGAGCTAAGGTCGATCGGGGGTGGTTTTACGGCAGGGTTAGGGGGTGGTCGGGAGGTGGTTTGCTAGCGGTGGGGGGCCATGTTCTGGCTGGAGCTGCGGACGACTTTTCTCTAGCGCAAAAGCACAGCGCATTCGAGCGTTTTTCGTGTTCTCCTTCGCCTAGAGGTCGTAACATATGATTTTATCTACGGTCAAACTTTTACCAACCTTCTCGCTCTGCGGCACGCTTAACTAAGTGCTCGCTGCATGCGTGACGGTATCCTTTCCGCCGAGCAAATAATGGCTGTTTCAATAAGAACATGTGATAATTTATTTCGATCTCACTGGCTACGCTAGTTCGCCCCTTTCTAATTTCTGCGAATAACATCCCCAAAGCTCTCGTGTCAACGTCTAATCTCATTTTACAAATGGTTAAACGCTTTTATTTCTTGAGCTTCTTGAGAACACTGGCTCATTTAATGCGTGTTTATGGATTTTTCGGATTTATGTTGTTTTTATGAATATATTATATCTTTTTCACAATCTTGATGCTATTTCAGACTGACAGCGGCATTTAATTTCGAGAGAGTAATGCGTGTTCTATATTTTAATGTTAAATTATACGAGATGTAGTTCCCGAGTGGTGGATTATTGCCGTAAATTTTTGACTTGATATGGCCGTCGCGGAAAGAAGTCGCAAATTGTCGGGTCGAACAATCTCTGTGACTAATTGGTGTTGATCGCGAACCCCTCGGGGCGTTCGAAGCGCAGCTGAAATTGAAAACGACTTCCAGTAATAAATTCGAATGATTTCGACTGTTTGCCGAACTGCCTATCGTTCCGCGATAATTCGCCAAAGGTTACCGATGACATCTCTAAAAGTTTCATGAACACAAACGGGAGTGGGGGGGGGGGTAGGCAGTCTGCAAACGGGAGTTCGTTTAAAAATCCATCGTTCCTATTGAAACACATTGTATGTAATGTAATATGCCAAGCGTATGCAGGATGAATCGGTATTATCGATTCAGAGTGTTCTCGCAACTGTCGATGATGTTGAAAAATATTTGAAATAACGGATTGTTCTAGAGTAAGTACCAATTGTACATGCAATATTGTGCACTTGGATGCATAGAACACGTTTTCGAAGAGTCTACTTATATTTATCTGATACTTCTGTTACTGAGTGCTTGTACAATCTTATCGAAGAATCGAACAATTTATTTTTTAACAGAATTATAAGATTCAGAAATTTGTGTGAAACTGGGGAATACTTATTGCACTCTTGACACCGTTAGCGAGCAGCTCCTCTTTTTTCCTGTGATAAGGAACCGTCAGTAAAAACTAATTAGTCCGGATATCGATTTACGGTTACTAAAAATGTAGGTTCGAGTACTTCTTGATTACCAAAGTTCCTAGATAAATGTCCCACTAAATCGATTCAGTTTGGTACCGTAAGTAGCCGAGGTGATGATTTATATTCTTCGATTAGACGGTCCTCTGGAAACAGCGTTCCTAATTCGTTTATGAGAATTTTTCTGCAGATTTTTATTCGTACCTTTTTTGTTGGCAATTACGTGGATTTATATCTGCGTACAGATTTTTATTCAGTTCTGTCTGCCTTTTCATTGGCAACTGTTTTCATTTACATATACGTTTTACAGATAATTTGCCTTCTGATCAAAAGCTTTAAAAGCCCTATATATATTATGTGTGTGTATAGATGTATACACACACACACACACACAAATCACTGCTTGCCCGAGTCGATCGATAAAAAAGATTTAAGTAAACATTTGCAGCGCAGTTATCAGTCAATTTCCTATGGGTAGAAACTTTGTGGATAATTGCTGAGGCGCGCAATATAATCGTTCCAATTATCAAATCCCTGGGGTCCGTTCGCGAATTTTTGCAAACAACGTTTGCCATTCTAGAGCACAATTAGACAAAAAGTTTCTGTTCGACTGGCCCTGGTAACACAAAGTCAAGTGATGAAGTCATTCATCTGCCATCATTAACCTTCTACTTTCTATCAAGCTAGAATTAAAAGATATTCAATGTGATCGCAGAATTGCATTCATTGTAGCAGAACAAATGTAAGAAAAACGTGGATTCCTAATAAATGCCACTGGAGAACAAAATTAGGGAAGAAGTTTCTGTTTGATTCTCGTAATACAAAATGATGTGATGTTACTACTAAATGATTCTACTATCGGTAATTATATAGAAAAGTACTGCCCTCTCCGATTTTGATGAAATTTAAATATGTTATGCAGCAACACATTCTGAACTTTTTTTTTCTTTTCCAATATAGGGGGGCCGCTTTTAGTTTTCGAGATATTTGCAAAAAACTATCGCGAATACTGTATTGAATTTTTCGTATTCCTGAACGTTCCGCAACAACGTAGACCTGTTTCGGTGCGGCGTTTGTTTACATTTTGACGCTGTATAGATAAGAGAAAAAACAGGGGGCGGAAAGGGCCGCTTCTTATTTCCAAAACATGTTTACAAACAAAAAATAAACAGATGCGGCCCCGGAACAGGTTTACGTTGCCGCGGAGCATGCAGGAATATGAAAAATTCAATACAGTATTCGCGATAGTTTTTTTCAAATATCTCGAAAACTAAAAGCGACCCCCCTATATTGGAAAAGGAAAAAGTTGTTTAAAATGTCAATATCTATAACATATTTAAATTTCATAAAAATCGGAGAGATCAGTACTTTTCTATATAATTACCCTACTCTCTGCCAAACTGTAATTAATTTGATGGCAGAAGTACATTCATTGTAGCAGAACGAGTATAGGAAAGTCGCAGATTTGCTAGTAGCTTTGAAAATACAACTGGAGAACAAAATTGGAAAATCAATTTATGTTTGACCCTGATGCTATAAAATGAAGTGATACAGTGAGTCGCCTGCAATCATGGACCCTTTGCTTCCTACTAGACTGGTACTAAAAAATCCCAATCTAGAAGCAAGAGTGATTGCAGTTGAATATATACGTAGAGGAATAATTTTCCGAAAATGCCGCTGCAGAAGAAAATTCGAGAAGAGTTTTCCGTTCGACTGAACCTCGTTGTTCGAGCTTGTTCTCTATTGTGCGTGTTAGGATTCTCACGCGGATGAAATCTCGCGTGTATTTCCTCGAGAAACTTCATCCGCAGACTTTCGCTCGTATCCACTACTCACCACCTACGCGAATACACTCAACAGGTTAGTGCGCCCACACAAGTTAACCGGCGTGCGGTGGTAGGGTGCGCGCCGGTGCACATCCAGGACGCGATTTGTTTTGTTTTCCGGGATACAGTCCGCGTTTTCCAAAGGCAAGGAAAGCAATTAAATCAGTAACGAAGAACTTGTTTCGTGTTCAGGCATGAGATAGAGTGAAGGCGAGAGAGAGAGAGAGAGAGAGAGAGAGAGAGCGGGGGAGTGGCCCTTCACCGGGGAAACTCGTTGCGGCTCCACTTCAGATAAGTACACACTCGTGCAGCCATGTTCCGCCCCCGCGCGATACAATGAATTCGTTCCGTATCGGTGATCGCGGGTGTCGCGGAAAAAAAATTGCAACTGCGAAACGATACTCACCGGAAGGATGAACATTGCTTAAGCAACGGTTAACCGGAAATCGAGACGATTCTCAATGGCCGACTGGCGATTGCACCGTCTACAACCTGTTCGACGATAATTGATCCCCATTTCGGATTCTTCCTTGTACAGCAATCTCGGTATATTGTCCATTAGCGAAAATTGGATTAATGGTTCTCCGAAGAGATTCTACTCGAATATCTGTGTCAAATCGATTTTTTAACCCTTTCGCTCCGAATAGCGTGTACATGCCGACTTAAAAAATTGATGCTTACGGACCAGAAACATATGTATGTACAGCGCGCACATATGTGAACGTGACATGTACTGCGGCCTGTGGGAACGTCCGACCTGCTCGATTTTTCATTTCTGTAACGATGTTTGAAAATTTTTTAACACGGAGAAAATTAACGACGATGTTCTGTGACATTTTCTGGCGCGTTTCAGGGATGGTGTGTTACGTGGTGATTTTTTGGACAATGCTCTTCGCGTGTTCAGGGACATATTTGTTTCGGTGAAAATTTCTACGCGTCACCGATTCTTTCGAATTTTAGCTCGTCGCACGCGGAATTTTCGCATATCACCTGGCGGCAACTTGAACGTGTTTATTGTAGTTGATTGAACATGATTGTTGAATGCAGATTTAGTAGAATGCATAAATTTAAAATGTAAAAACTTTATGTAAAACTTAAGAATAAGTATGTGATTCATTTGAAACATTACTGCCCATCAAATTGTTATTAACTTCCCGATTTTATAGGGAAGTTATTGTAATTATTAATTGTAGTTGATTGAACATGATTGTTCAATGCAGATATGAGTTGGAAAAATATGTCCAAAGTTTAAGAATAAATTGAAAATTTAAAAAGTTCATGTAAAACTTAAGAATAAGTATGTGATTCATTGAAAATATTACTGCCTATTAAATTCTTATTATTAATTGTAGTTATTATGATTGTAATTATAGAAACGATTTTAAACTTGAAACCAGTCTTGCAGACGGCACCCAGACGGTTAATGGTACAACCAGACCGCGATATCTCAGAACAAACGAGACATAGAACAGGAGACGCAATCGCACACGCTAATCACTGGTAGAGTCACGATCGGCAGGTGACGTGTTTCATCCCCTATGATCGCACTTCACCGTGTGTGCGGCCGAGTGAAAGGGTTGAACGCTGTCGAGTAGTTGATCGTGGGAACCGAGGATGATTACAATTGTGTCTGGTAGGATGGAGAGAGACATAAATCGGAATCGGGTGTGCCTTCTCCCGTGGGAGACGAGAATCGTCATCGTCGGAGCCCGATCGAGCTTAAGAACGACACTCTTTGTTCGAGTTATGCCAGTGACATGGAAGTGGCATTACACTCTATTCGGGATTTCAAAATTTTGATCAATGATGATAACGACGCCGGGTTTGCGGGACGAGGTAAATAGAGAGAGGGACAGAGAGAGAGAGAGAGAGAGAGAGAGAGGGAGAGAGAGAGCGAGAGAGTTCTCGAATCGAGTCAGTGGAGACGATAAAAAGCATCGGTTACAGATTGCAAAGAGCCACGAGAATGGAATGGCTCGGCGAAGGAGAGACCGACGAGGAGTTAAAGGTGAAGGGAGGAAGAGATGGAAGAAGAGCGAGTTCGTATTAAGGGTAATGGGCATTATCTCCATCGATCCCGGCTCGCTATCCTACCGCCCGACTCCCACCTCGCCCATCACCCGCTATTCCAGAGCTGCTGGATAGCTGGTTGGTTCGTTCCGAGTTGGTCAGGGCAAAAACGCATGGGAATTCATTCGTCTATGGGATGAACGCCGGATCGCAAAATGCGGGCGCCTCTTCGACCAACTTCGGCCATCGCGCGTGCGTGAACACTCTGGACCTTGTCTCCTTTCTTTCTCTCCTGTCGCGAATAAAAGAGAATGACCGATATGATCAATCGAGGTTGTTGGATTTGTCAAGGGGTACAAATATTAACTTTTTCTACAAATAGTTGATCTTGCCTGGATGAGACCAAGTGAAAGCTCAAGTAGATACGTCTTACGCTGAGTCTACATCACGGGCTATTCTACCTAATCGTTTTCTCGATAGCTGGGCGATGAACGAGCGAATACCATGGCAGAAAATCCATTGAAATATCAACAATTTAAAGATGAGACGACAGGGAGGATGCAAGTGGTTATTTAGCAGAAATCGATGTTTTGGAAATGTTTTTTGGGGTAGCATGGATATCGACATTGACATGTAGAGTGGGGATTTAGAAGGTTTTAGTCGTCACTGGGTAGGTAACAGTTTGTCAAAACGATGACCGAAGTATTTGTAGCTTAAAATATTGGGTGATGATCCTCTTGCACCATGAATTTATATGGCTACTAATGCAATTTTATTACCTTGTTATTGAAGAATTGTCTGCATAAAAGAACCATCTGGTTGAATGTGTATATATATATACACATATATGTATATAGATTCTGACACATTTTCAATTTTTTCTGGCATTCATACAGAATTGAATATCGCGAATAACCAATTTGATTCTTTTTCCGCAAAATGGATTCGAGCGTTGGCAATCGCGCGCGCATGAACACCTTGAGCCCCCGGTCGTCTTTTTCCCTCTGGCCGAAAAAAAAGGAAAAAGAGAAAGAGAGAAATGATCAGCCGAGGTCAGTGGATTTGTTAATGCGGCGGGCGTTTTTGCATGACGGTAATTGAACGAGAGAGAAAGACCGCGGCGGTCGCGTCCCGATCAAAACGCCTATTAGCACCCCTAACTCGCTGCCAATTAAACCGCAATTTATAGCGGTTTCGTGAATCAACGATGAATGGTCGATCGCGGGAAGTTTATGAAACTTTCGATGGCCGATTGGTAATGTTCACCACTCGCCTGATTCGGCGAACAAATACAGCCGGCGCGGAAATTTCTATTGCGAGCGATAACGTTTGTCGGTGCGGTATATATCCGCAGAAATCTATAGTTGCTCGATTACGTGTAGCGGTGAATATATTTGCAGTATTTAAAGTCTCTGTCGAAAGTGTTCGAAAGTCTTCTATACAGAGATTCTTCTTGATCATTTCTCGGTAAAAAATTTACATTTATTGATGTATGTATTTTATGTATAGTGTATAATGTATTTTATGGATTTATGACAAAAATTTAGAAGAAACAGAACACAGTTGAAAGACAAACGGAATTTGAGAATATCGAAGCACCATCGCCAACTGATTAAATTTAATCAAAACACAAACAAATTTTTAATTGATTCCGATACCTTGCAATTGGCGCAGAAAATTTCCAGTTCGCATGAAGATCGACGAACTAGTTATCGTATATTAATTACTCTCTAACGAATAGTATTTACGATTTGCTAAGTACTAATTCAATTAAAAGTTTCTTTTATGTTGAGTCAAAGGACGTGCGTTGTCAAATTGAAA
Source organism: Lasioglossum vierecki (assembly GCA_028455595.1). Taxonomy (NCBI): domain Eukaryota; kingdom Metazoa; phylum Arthropoda; class Insecta; order Hymenoptera; family Halictidae; genus Lasioglossum; species Lasioglossum vierecki. The sequence continues at coordinate 9,799,329 of CM052336.1, read as the reverse complement.
AATACCAAACATTTCCAGCATGTCCCGGTCTTTCTCCGAGGAATGTGTTTATTAGTAGAGTAGCCGATTTTATAATTTAATTACTTAAATCCTTTGAACTCGTCAACTCCTCGAACTGATTAAACGAGAAGTTGAAATTAATCTACGTCCTCTAATATATCAAGGCGTGCGGTTAGTTTCTAAGGTTTTCTTGTTCAGTGTCCGTTTAAACTTGCTTAATTATTGTTCATATTCTTTTAATCTGTAGAGTACGCAGACTGTAAATGAAAGGGATTATCGAGCCGCGACACGCGTACCAAAAGTAACAATGTGCCGATAGTGTTTCAGCTCGGAGCGGCGATTGTTCCGTGGATTGGCCAGCAGCATGGCCGCCAACTAATCAGTATAAATTAGAACGCGGCCGATCGCGTTGTTCCAAAGTGATCGTGTCGCACAATGGCGTTCTCGCAGCGGCGCGGCGTCGGCTATAGTACAGAGCACAGCTCGATATCCGAATTCGGTTTTTCCTCGGGTTTTACCTCTTTTCCATTACCGGGCGGTGCGCGGGACCGTCAAGTGGAAAGAGAGTGACGGTGACTAATTGTCGTAAAAGGTGATCATGATATGTCCCGACTCGTAAATCTGATTGGCTTCGCTTACTGACCTCGCTCTCTCGCAATCTCGTCGCAGCGATCGGGGATCCGACGGCGTCGCCGTCGCACACGTTCGTTCGTTCGTTCGTTGTATGTCGCGCGCGTTCTCTACGCCCAATTCGGAACGGCACTTTTAAATTTCCCGAAATCGACCGCGGTCTTTCCCAGCGATCCAGATATATTACCGCGCCGGTTGACGAAGGCGCCGCTTTAACAGCCGCACTCTAGTGACCCGACCGAGATTTTATCGCGCCACTCCCGAATAGGAAGCCCCTCTCGAAATATATGATTCGACGCCACGCCGCGTCGGTGAAATGATGCGTTTCGATTACTGCAACTGATCCGACCGAACCGAAATAACACGCTTCAAATTATCAGTTAGCTGGGCCCGCCCGTTTTTCTCCGGCTAGGTCTAACCCGACCGAGTCCTGCATTGCTATTCACACTAGAGCTGTGACTTATGAGATACCCCGGTACCCGGGTAATTAAAAATTACTCGGGTAAACAGCATTACCCGGACAGCCGAAATAAAAATTACCCGAGTACCCGCATATCTTGTAAATACACTGCGGATCTTTATGCAAAATAAAAATCGTTTGCATCAATAGGAAAAAGCAGACGATATATTACGATTACTTATTCTCTTCAACGATTTTAATCAATTTAAATTAATATATCAACGTTCTTTTAATTTCATTATTGTTTTAAATTGCACAAAATCATTTATGACTTATGTCTTATGAGGTACCCGGGTAAAAGTCCGAGCTCTGATTCACACTGCTTACTTATTGCGGAAAAGATACCTGAGAGACACTGTCCCGTTCGTAATCAATAATATATTCACAGGGATACGAAATTCGTCTAGCTTTTAACGATTCCGGCTAATCGTAAACCGAGGCTGAAACCCCCTCCTACAACTCGATCGCCAATTACTTTCACGTTACTTGTACTTGAGAAAGTGCGGGGATTATCAACGACTTTGCTCGTGATGAATGCGCCATTTAATTTCACCCCAGTCTGCGTCGGGAAATTAACACACACTTCCTTTAAGAGTGTTTTCCGTTTCTTTGTAAACTATGAATCGATCCATCCTGGAACGTTGAGAATGATTCACTTTGTACTTGGAAAATATGCACAAATTTTTATGCACAAAACCCTCTTTATATCGGTAACAGTTCAAATTCAGAATGTATTTCATTTTCATTCATTAGATATTTATATATTATTTCTTCGTATGCGTCAACTCATTGTTTATATGTCCTAAAATCAGTTCAATTCGTAATTGTATGGAGTAGATTTATTTCGTTCCACCTATGGAATCCACCCGCATTGAAATGGCGTAACGCGCTTTGAGTTACGCTCTTTGAAATTTGTTTCGTTCAGCGTCTACAATTATAGTAATTGTTGAAAGTGTTATCAAATAGATTTTTTCTATTTTTGTATTTTCACAAAATGTATGAAAACAGTCTACTTTGGTGTTCCGTGAATTCAGTGTTAAAAATCATAATTACTAGTGTCCGCCTCCCAGATTTTTGCTGTCTGCCGCATAAATTAGTTTCGACCGAACCCGATACAATTACAGATATCGAGAGCACGAGAGCGCCGGACGAGGCGAAACAAAGAAACAGAAGGAGTTCTGAATTCGACGCGGTAGAAAGCTGAAAATGCTAACAATGGAAAGAATCTCGGCTGGTTGCGAAAGAAGCAAGCGCGCTGACTGAAAGCTTTTCATAGCGGGAGTTATCTTTCAGGACGACATTCCAAAGCCTTATGGAAACCAAAACGTATCCAGATGAGAACATTGTGCGCTACCGTGGCGTTTCTTGTTTTAGTTCCACAGCGCCCTCCCCCGTCTGTCTGCTTTCCTTTCCTTTACCCCGTTTCCCATTCCTTAACTTCGCCCTCTTTGCCTGAATAGTACTCTTCCGATAAGTGGATCTCTATCAGAGTTATCTAGAGCATTCGCTTCGATTATTACACAGGTTTGGGATATGAGGGCCGATCTAATCATCCAATTCGGCGGAATTCATTCCTGTGAGTAAACGCGCTCCGAACCGGCGCGGCGCCATCTTGTACTCGAGTTGGACGTTCCAACCGCTATGAACTGTTTTAACTCTTTATGAAGGACGTTAGTTCAATGTTAAGTCACCTTAATACTCTAGAAGCTTTTACACGTGTCGCTTTACCGTTTCCACGGTTTGTTCCTTTGACGTTGATTAATGAGATTAACCGTTTTTCGTATTTCGATCGATAATTGTTTAAACTACAAAATATGATATTGGCGCACTGGTTCGATCAATTGAAATTGTTCGATCAATTAATGAGATTGTTTCACAAAACAAAATTGTATAACACAATCAATTCTATCTTTCGAATGTAATTAGAACTGAATTTAATCAAGCAGTTGTGTTTAGTCAATTTATTATTAAACTGCAGATTATATGAATGTTTTTAATAACTTTTATATACAACTTCTTCTGAATACTTTAGAATTTAAGAGGAAAATGATGAAAGCAACGAAGAAATCGGTATTTTTAATTATTTATTAATATTATTATTATTAATTATTTATTTATTAATATACATTATAATTAATTAATTATTGCTTAAATAAAATTTATTTATAGAACTCTTTCCGAGCTATAAAGCACTCGCGTCCGAGCCCCTATTCTAATCTGACAAAATTCCACTGCGACACATTTTCATAAAATATTAAAGCCAAAAAACAGTGTATTTTAAGACGCATGTTGCATAAAAGTTTTTACACTTTACACAGGGAAGATGTTTGCATCTTAATGACATCTTGAGCTCGCCATGTCATTATGACCCTTGAAGTACCAGACGGGCTGCGAATGACCTACTTGAGGTTTTCATTGTGCAATTAGCGAAATCGTAAACGTTTTTTTGTAGGAAATCGTTAAATGAAATCTAGTGTTAACAGCAGACGAATTTCAACGCGTCCCCAGGGCATTATGGAAAAATTCTTCGTCTACGTGGCAATGTGGTATTTCGTATAATACCCATCTTCGAATGTCGAACTATTTTATCTCATCCTATTTCAGCCTCTTGCCCCCTCCCCTTCATCACGCTGTACTCTCTTTCCCGTATTCTCCTTCTATCTTTGTTCGTCGAACGTAATTCAATTCTCGGGGCGGTGTGAAGCATCAAAATATTAGCATATTGATCAGCCTACCACTACCTGCTCTTTTAAATCCACAAGCGTGAAAAGCACCCAATGCGAGCAACCACTTTGGCTGTTGCTACAGCGAATGCAATATCCGTCGCCTGTTGCGATCGCCCATATTCTGCCCGATAGTAGCGAATGATACAACTTTTTCAAGCTGCTCGCTTAATAGGCCCGTCCTGGCTGCGAAAACACCGAAGAACCCCTCGAAAACATCAATATACAATGTCTGCGAAAAGTATTCCGACACTCTACAATTCACAAACAATTCTCAACCCTTAAACTGTCACGATTTCTATGCAAATGTTACGTATTTATTTAAAAATCATCGCAACACAGTGAAAATATTAATAGAATTTAAAAACACCGTCGTGCTATTCTTGATTATTAAAATGTTTAAGACGAGAAGTAGAAGCAGAACATTTTTATTTTGCGTGAAAATCTATAGTAGAAAGATTAAAAGAATTTGAGGATTATCTTCAATTTTTTAAATTGCTCAGAGGAGAAACAAGTTTGGCAGCTAATGCAGACAAATTTCATTTTGCGTGAACCTGCAGTGAACATTACGTGAAAATTAAAAGAGTGAAAAGATTATAAGATTTTAGGATTATCTTGATTTTTTTTAAATTGTTAAAGGGGGAAACAAGTATCCATTTGACGCTTGTTCCTGGCAAGATATTTAAAACATTTTAATCGAATCTAATGAATTGAAATTTTTCACAATTTCTATAATTATCATTTTCAGTGGGTGCATGTTAATTGTAATAGTTGTAAAATGGGAAAATGTGAGAGTTGTGGTTTGATTTCGTGGTTTAACGTTCAATAGCAGTAGATAATCTGTAACGTGGTAAGACAGTGGCTGTGTTTCAGTAGGTTGAATTCCCGAGTAATTTATTTTTACTTTATAAGCTTCATCTGAATCTGGCCAGCAGCCTCTAAACCCACTCGCAAATCAAAGACCGTAGCAGCGAAAACTAGATCCCTTCCATTTTCTAATCCGGCGATATGCTGATGCGGAGTAGCTCTATCGAGCAGTAGAAATTACGGAATGCAGTAGAGCGAACCCGTGAAAGAGAGAAGACTGGGGGAAGACCTCAACCACCTCTGCAGCGCAAAATTTCTCTAAGCTCGCAGAGTGGGGTTGCACACTGTGGGGCAGAGGCGAGAGGGGAGTAGCCGTTAGGTCCACCCGGTCTACTATATTTTCGCCAAACATGCGCAGTTCGAGCGGTCTCTAATGCTCGGTTGACCTATACAATGAATAACCTCTATTTAAGACGTGTTCCCCGTGGTTCTCTATCTCACTTTTTTCCAAATTAACTTTCTCTAAAAACCATGTCTGCATACGCCGAGCTTTTACTACCGAGAGTCATTGTGGCGTGCGGAAATTCGTAAATTCGTGAAATGCATTAAAAAATTCCTTTCGTGCACGTTTAACCGTTTACACTCCGAATTATTTTTCAATGCTATTGTTAACAATTCCCTGCTATTTTAAGTGTTTTATTTGAAATTTACTTCAAAGGACAGTTCCTTGACTGTTACTTATTTTAAACGATTTTGTTTACTAATTATATTGAATATAGTTCACAAACTTTGTTGTAATTTATAGTTGTGGAAATTAATATTGGTATTTATAGTTGTGGAAATTTAATAGATAAAGAAGAATCAAATACATATAAAAACCCATCTCCTTTACATTTTTCTTTCTCTGATATCGAGTCCTCCACTCGATAATTTACTCTTCTTTAACTGTACCATTGGTTCACCGACTATACACAAGTCTTATGTTAAAACTTTTTGTTACAGTTTATTTCTGAATTCTCGGTTATTTATAAAGTTTAAATTACATGGCACAGTTGAAAAATTCTATAAAAAATATAGATCGTTATAAATACGCAGCCCTCAATTTTTATTTTTAGTACACGCGGTGTACCTGCACCTGTAAAAATCGTTAATTTTGGACGAAATTTATTAAACAAAAATTGTTTGTCATAGAAGAATCATTTCGTGAATTTCGGAGCGTTGAACTATGGGAACACCATCCAGTCGAACGAAGAAACTTTTCTCTCCGAATAGTGAAGAACTTGCAGTTCTGGTTAACAGTGGAAGGGGGTTGCAACGTTGTGCGTCACAATGTGACAACGTTGCATGAAACACGCAACCAGCACGTTAGGTCTCCTCCATGGCGGGGAGCACGCTTCAGGTGTCTCTATTCGAAGTACAGACTATAGTACTTACTTCCATTGAAGAATACAAAGAGTATTGACAATAATGAAGGCCAAACTACTGACACGTGGACGTTTGAAAGAGGAACAATGCCGATAAAGACGACCCTCGTCTGCCACGCGACATTCTGATTGCACGGAATTTTACGGTACAAATGATTTTCGACCCCCTAACTGCATTTCTGCTCGACGTCCACCTTCGGAACGTTCATAAATAGTACAAACAATCAATAATTCGTACGTCCAATTAGCAGAAAGAATGTACAAGACCAACACAAACTTATACCGCAGATTTCGTCCATTTATCATAAAAATGGGCAGGCGAAACTTTTTGCATGAAAAACATTTTTATTTATAGTACACAGTCACCCACGCTGATGCCACGTCGAACACAACTATATGAATCTCGAGGTGTGAGAACTCAAGCCAGCTGACAAACACGAATTCCGGGACCGGCTTACAACTGCTGCTTTATAGGTAGGTGTACAGAGGTATGTCCTAGTCAATCAATCAGCCAATACAGCTCCAGTCAGCTAGTCAGTTAACTAGCTACTTGATACACAATTAGACACGGTGCGGGTTCGACACCTGCTGGTCATCGAAGTACATAAACCACCCTTCTGCAGCGACAAACGATTTTGCCTACCCATGCATCGACGAATACCAAAGCAGAAGCTTGTCATAGAAATATTTATATTAAGTATTATTACTATTATATTAAGTATAATATTAAGTATATTAAGTATTTATGAAGACATTGGCTGAGTGAAATATGAAACAGTAAAAGATAAAAAGAATTTAAGAATATTGTAATGTTGCTTGTTATGCAACAAAATTATTGAGGAATGAAACCAATTTTTATTTTACTCCTGCTTCTTTCGCATAAAAATCCGCAGACTATTCATAAACGTTCAAATATTCTCAATGTTGCGGAATGTTGTAGACATCTTGTTTATCCGTGGGGACTTATATATTTTCAAATGAATTCTAAACTATATTCTTCGGCACGATATTTGTTATAATCACCCTGTCCCGATTTCTTTGCGTTTTTTTTGTGAAAAAATCCGTATACACTTTGCTGGGCAAGTAAAGCGTTGCCAAAAAGCTCGGCAATCGGTTCGCGATTATTCGCGTGATAGATTAGAATATAGGATTCGAATGTTTCGTGCTGAGTACGCAATTCATCGGCTCCCTCTCTCTCCCGATCTTTCTCTCTCACACTCACTGTCTCTCTCTCTCTTTCCGGAAGCGCACAATGCACAAGGAGGTTCCATTATCTCACATCGGGGATGAAGAAAGAGAATCCGTGAGCACACTCACCAAGCATTTTTTCGCTGAAAAGAAATCCGCGTCTGGTGTCGATCGAGTCTAACCGTGAGACTTTTTCTTAGGAACCGTCTTTCACGGGCTGAGTCTTTCTCATGCCAAATTTTAGATTTATCCGTCGCTGAAAGGGGGTCAGATTTTGCTCTTCCACCAGGGAAGGCAGCCGGCCAACTGCACGCAAATCCATGTGGTTTTCCACGTGTAATCCACGAGACCTAGCCCCACGTTACCGAAAAGAAAAGGATGCAGAAAGGGAGGGAGGTAGAGAGAGAGAGAGCGAGATAGAGAGAGATGAGAGACGAATTTCAGGAAGATCCTGTGCGTCGTCCACTTCCGCAATGATTCGTTCCTTCGATATACGGCGGCACCTACTGCACTGACCACCCGAGATCTTGGATCGTACATTTTCTGCTGCTGATCTATCCAGTTACGATTTTTACACGTACTCGTATATATTTAACCCTTCTGCAGACAACTGGGACGGATAAATAACGCTGATGCTCTAACATGCTGTCGCAGACATCTTTAAAGATTCAGTTTGGTCAGGATAATTAATTAGAACTATGCACAGCTTCGTCTATTATAAAAAATTAATTTTTTAAAGCGTACTTTTACTTTCAAATTATTTATGTAGTTGTAAAAATGGTCCACCATCTATGATTTAATGAAGTAGCATTCGCTAGGTAGTCTTAGCGATGAGTCTTCTGACAGGTCCAGAACGAACGACTTTCTTTGTCAAATTTACAAAATGAGTCATGTTCTTCAGACCCGCTTCAGCATTCTAATGCATCCTCAAGTGAGAATAGTCGTTCATCAGGTCCAGAACGACCGCTGATCCCCCTCACCCTCGCATAATTGCAGGCCAAGCATCCTCGCAGTCTGCCACATCGACGATACTCCAGCCTCTGCTCGAATATTTCTATTCGCGACAATATCGACTCCCTCTCGAGCTGCTGACCCCCTAACGCAACCCCTCTCCGTCCCCCTCCATATCACCGTGAATGTCCTCCCGTTATGCACCATATGCCGCGTTCAAAGAACCGACGGGGGAGGAATATACGCGACTGCTTGATATTTCTGCGCTTGGTTTTTACCAGGAGAATGGCCTCTAAGCATCGACCGTGGGCTCGTTTCCAGCCAAAACAATATCATTTCATCCCCGCTATGAGGTTTTCCATTCTCTCTCGGGTCACTTCCTCGGTCGCGACAGGTAGTGGATTCCCGCGTTCTCTCTCTCGCTCTCTCTTTCCCGTTCTCTCTCCTCGGAAAACCCCGTAGGTGGACTGCACGCCGACGACGACCGTTCGGTCCTCTGGGTCCAGGCTATACCAAAACCTATTCGACTGGGCGACAGCAACACTAGCGCTCCGGTTGCAACACTGCCGCTGCCAGCCATACCCCTTCGTCTCCATCAAGTTTAACTTGGCGCAGCGAATTTCCAAGTACCGTTTTACGAGTTTTCGTTGCCACTGGGAATAGACGGATCAGTCGTTACGCCGCTCGGTAAATGTTGTTCCCGAAGTGACTGCTGTTTCTGTACGGCCGTCTCTATGGAGCGAGCCCTCTCCCGCACCGGATAATCAATTTTGCAGCTAGATTACAATTCGTTTGCGACGCTGACCCCCGAACATACACTCACCGGTGTATCGTTAATTAGTTGCAAAATCGAGTTGACTTTTTCAGCCGTGTCACGGCAGATTTTCCGCGATTCGGTTATTTAACGAATACATCTTTCCCGGCTACGATCCCGCTAGCTCGTTCCGCTTACAGCATCGCGATTCTTGTTTAAATGCTTCGACTGTTGGCACTTTCAAAAGAACCGCGCGCAGATTATGGCTCAAAGCTGTACTTTTGATTTCCGGCACGGCACACAGAAGTTTTCGTTTGAAAAATCTTTTGCAATCTCTTTTGACGGATTTACCGCTAGTATTGGCCCCGTTCCGATGGTTTTTGGAATTTTAATTAACTGGGCAGATACGATGCGAGCATTTCGCTTACCATGTCTACTATTTTGTAGTATAATTTTTTAAAAATTGATACTAGAGCCAAGCAATAGAATTGAAAAATCTTTTACACTGACCAGTTTCCAATTTTTATGTGATGAAATAAATATATCAAATACTATTTAATATTTTAGATTTTTTTTGCTCAAAGAAAATAGTATTTTAAATAAGATATGCGATTTCGAAAACAAAATATTTTATTTCAACAATGTGAGTCACAAAATAAAATATTTCTATTTAAACAATCTAAAGCACGAAATTAAATATTTTATAAACGTACTGTGTACCTTATCGTTAGGAAACTATATATACTCATAAATGTGTTGAATTCGAATAATTATTCTCTGCAATATTATATAAAATTGAGACAAAATACAAATATTTTTAACATTCTTAAAATAAAATGCTGTTTTAAAAAATTACGACATCAAAGAAACTATTTTATTTTTAAAGTTGTGTACGCATCTGTTAAAATAAATGGGATTATTAACTATTTGAAATATTATTATACCCCGCTCTGGTGATTGGTAATCCATATATACGAAAACGATGAATAAAATTTTTCATACTGAGCCCACTTAGGAGTTTGAAATGCATGCTATTCAATGCGAATGTGCCGACGTGTCTGGCCAATATTCACCTATTCTACTTACTCGAGAGACTGCTGACTACTTCTCATCAACGAACATTCAAAGTCCATAAATTTTAGTGCCAAATTTTTCTTCCATGTTTCTGTCATATTAATTGATATAAAAACATTCACTCCCAATTTATTCCATTAAACAGAATAGTAAAAAACGTTCAATGGAGTAACTTGTTTCAGTGATAAAAATAACGCGAACTTTTTCAAACTTAACACACGAGATATTTTTGTAAATATGCAATGAAAAAATAGCGGTTGCATCAATATTGTTCTACTTGCATGTGCATGATAGTGTGCAGTATAATTTGTTTATAAATCTGCAGTGGAAAAAATAGTTGCTCGAATAATATTTTCGTATTTGTAATTTTGCGACAGTACAGAGTAAACCTGCGAGTTTTTCAAACTTTGTTTATAAATCTTTCGAGAAGGAATTGTTGGAATAATATTTTCTTGTATGTGCGTGCACGACAATATGAGGAACTGAACGTTCAGAACTGCTGAAGAGTGTAATGTAAATGTCAAGATGAAGGGAAACAGTGGAACATATCGATTTTTCCTCTTGTGGGCACCGTTTTGATGAGATTATGGAAGGGCCACTGTCAACATACTCGGCGACGAAACTCACCCTATCTGTTCAACCGTGAAACAAGTTATCCGTTACGCTTTCTCGAAAACTCGTGACTTTACTACTTTTCAGTTTGAAAGTTTTGTAAATCCGTCCTGCACTATTCTTTCGTCGTAATTGTTGTACCTAGTGGCACTATAAATACTGGAACTGCTTACAATTCAACCAACTATTCAATTTCCGACAAAATTTATTAAATTCATACCTGGTACAGAATAAGAATTTAAGCCGTCAAAAATATACAGTTTTTTAAGTTCAATTTTGAAATAAAATAGTATATTTATTAATACTTGCCAGTACTTATTCAGGATGGAGTAAAGAATGATCCAGTCAAGCAACCACAAATGCTCACTTTTTGTTAGACAGGTTTATCCGCCCGGTACTAATATATTTTTCTTCGTGGTAACCGATTATTGACAATCACTTGTGGCTATAGCTTGCTGTGGACGTAGCTGTGGTATTTTTAGATATCGTCGTGATAACGTTGAAGGTCAGTTTTTCTCTCTCTTGGCCTGTCGGCCTGATCAATGGAATAGTTTTTACAGGTTTTGTCAAATACTAGTGTGAGGCATTGCATGTGCGGATGTTGCGCAGCTGCTTTGATATATCTGAATCAATAACTGTGCAGTAAAATGTGACTTGCAATCATCCATTCCGGCCGAAATGATTCGAGCTGTCACCGATTTTGTTCGGATTGCTCCGAATTACTTAGTAAATATTTTCCGTAAAAAATGTGAATTGAATCTTTAAATGATTTCATTGCTGTTCGATACTACTGCCCCATCTAACAATGAGCAAATTAAAATTAATTTCGTTACTCAATCCGCCGAGAGTTAGGAAAAGATTTTATTTAAATAAATATTTCAAATGAAGTGGGTTCTTTCCAAGTAGGTTTACCCAGTTTATTCGAAATTTGTATATAGATAAAATTTTTGCCCAACTATGAAGAATACACCTAGCTTGTTTTTAATTGAAAAGTGAAATATGTAAATTTTTTAGTCTATAGTTTGCTCTTTGATTATATTATAATCAAAGTTATTTAAAGCTCTTGACGAATGCAATGAGAAATCAGATGCATTAAATAAATCCAGTTTACAGGATTGAAAATTTGTTTTCGTACAGAATAAAACCTAGAGAGCTTTTTGAAATTACACGAACTGTTGTTTCCGCAAATAGAAGATCAATATCCCTCAATAAAACATCAAAGATCGTCGTGGCAAGCTAATATTTCCGCAGCGCTCATTCATTTCAGGACATAACAATTTTCTCCAACACAGTAGAATCGTTAAAACAAACTTAGCAACTTCCACCTAGCCACTGTTCTCAATTGCTCGTAAGTAGACTATAGATTTTCCGCATTCATGTGGTACACGTGGGCGAACGAAGCGCATCGAATCGTGAACTCCCGCCCGAAGAATATAGTCATTATAACGCGTACGGAGTACGATAAACTCTCGCCTAAATAAAAAAAAACCGGGAAAACCCATTCGATTTCCGTCGCTCTCTCGCGCAATGTAGCCAATGAAAATTCGGAACTGTATCCGCATCGTGCTCATAAGAATGATTACAAACAACGCTGGCGCAGCTCGAAATAAGCCATAAAATCTCCCTAAGGACTCGAGGCGCGGGTGTTCAATTTGCTTGATCCCAATACGACTCGATCCGTAAAATAACAGCCGGATTCGTTGCCGGGATTCGATTCGGCGCGGGGAGCTCTCTCGCGCTTTCTGCCAATTAATAACATCAATTGTCCATAGAATTAACAACGGTCGCAGTTGTTACAATACAATATCGTCGTCGGGGGCCGTTGCTGGCCGCGATCACCGCTCAATATTGAGCGGAACTGTAAACCGGCCGGGCCGGCGGCGCGCGGCCCGTAATTAATTTATAATCAAATTCGAATGGATCTATGGTGGCGAAGCGGTAACGAACGAGCTCGTTTTCCGACGGAAGAGTCGCGACCGGCACCCCCAATCCCCAATAAATCAGACATACAGGGTGTCACCGATCTGGTAGTACATACCACAAGGAAGTGGATCTACACGGAAAAATAAGTGGAAACAATGCAATGATGATTTTTTGTTTGAGGCTACGTTCTTTGGAAAAATGAGTCTGATGGTGCGCTATAGTCCGCAGTAGAAACGGTCGACCATGAGCAGACGCGCCAACCGGTTTGTATCCAATAGCTTGTTCTCTGCCGCCTTAAATTAGAGAACGAAGCCTTAAATGAAAAAACATTATTCTTTCGATTCCATCTATTTTTTCGTAAAGATGCGCCCCTTGTTTTACCATGAGATCTGTGACACCCTGTATAGTAGGCCCGGAAAAACTGTCTGCAGAAATGATCGAAACAAGCCGCAATCAGGTGGAAGGCGCGGAAAACGCGAAAATTTAATAGGGGCTGCATAAAGTGGCCTCGAGAAGCAGCCCGTTGGCAAGAGGCCGGCGACGAGCGGGTGGTGGGAAGGGTGAATATAGAAAGACGGGGCTGGTAACCACCCCTGCAAGGTACCTACGTGGCATTCAGCGGCGCGAATGGTGGTGGCGCGGGCTGGCGCGCCAACTAAAATTGAATCTGCGGACGAAACTTCGGTAACCTCGTCAGGAAACCGAAGCTAAAGCCATCCATCGCCTCCGCTTTCGCCGTCGGCCTCTTTCCCGTCGACGTACCCATTGTCGACTTCTGTTCTATTTTGAAAAATCGCTGCCACTTTCCCGCGCGACTCTGCTTCTCCCCACCGTCTCACTTTTCCTGTCCGATTCTACTTAACCATCCCCTATTAACCCTTCAATACCGACTGCATCGCACTTTGAGGAATATTTCGAAAATTATTACACGAGGTCAGAATGTCACGAGACGATACAATGCGTTATCGTTTACTTCTTGGGATTTGATGTTAGCTATGGAAAACGAAAGGTCTACGTCATCTAGAGATTAATATGACATTGATTATATGAATTTCACTCTATTATACTCACCCTGAGGAATATTTTTAAATTAATTGCAGTAGAATTAATCAATGGAACATCAGTGTTTGGATAATAGAGCAAATGCTTAGTTTCACTGTTAAACTAAATCCTTCCTAAGTTATATGCACAGAAAAACGAGTTTGAAAGTTCAACCTCGAGAGCACTGGCACTCGCAAGAAGTAGAATTGGTTGGTCATGGTCAGATGCGCCAACCGATCCCTATTTAACAGCACGTGTAACCACCGAATGTTCCAACTGGATTTTTTCGAAATCGAAGTATTGGTTATCCTAATTCGTCAACGTTATCAATCTGGTCATCAAATAAGTCATATGGCGAAGGTTTAATAATTATTATGAATTTAAATTAACACGTCAATTCTTGGCCATGCATTTGTTAATCGACGTAATATCGTTTCGTTAACGAGTAGAAAACAGGTTTTAACGAAGTAATCAACGAACAACACAGCTTTTCGTCAGCCAATAAATGAAATCCTGTTGCTTATTGATTTCCCTATAGATTCCAGTATCCATACACAGACCGGTGCTTCGATAGATAGCTTTAATGTCGTTGAATTCTCCTAGCAATGTGTAAGTTAACTCGCACATGAATAAGGTATAACTTCAGTAGTTTCGAATACTTTCTTCGAGGTCGGAACTTTTTGATAAATTGCGGCGGTATATTGAAACCGACTGCAGTTTCTAATTTAGTTTAAAATTAACGTTGTATCCATAGCTTGGTACTCTCATAATATTCATTTAAGTATCTCATAATTAAGTGCCTCGACAATTTATTTTTCGTTTACCGAAACTGACGCTACAAAGCCTGCCATTGTTATTCTAACATCCTCGAGATTGTAACAGCAAGTATAACAAACGCAAACAATTTTCTTATGAATCCACACTTACCTGAACATGCACACGTGAATTTGCACGATAGTTTTTATATCTTTCTGACAATCGATATTATATGTTCGGAAAATCACTGTCTGTCGCCACGGACACCAATCCATTCAGCTAGCACGAATCAAAAGAAAAATTGCCGAGCAGCGTAAAGCGTAAAGTTGTCCGTGTTGGCAGCATAATTCGCGGCACGAGATTCGCTAACAAAACTTCTGTAGTTTGTATAAAGGGAATACTTGATATTTTGCCGCTTCTCCGTCGGTGACTCGAGTGAGCAGAATTAATTTTCTTATTAGAGCGTGCCGCTTTCGTAGTCTATTCTTCGTCGAACAATCTCGCCGGCCGCTAAATAATTGAGCGTCCCATCTCGCTGGTATCGTGCTCGCGCGTCTTGGTCGTCCCAAACCGGTGGTTTGCTCTTTGGGAATTCGACAGGCCCGCGAGCCCGAAGAATTCCCGTGTTTCATTGGACGTCGACGTCTCTCTCTCTCTCTCTCTCTCTCTCTCTCTCTCTCTCTCTCAAACACACACAAACTGAGACACACACCGACGGTGATACGTCGCGTACGTTCGTGTTCGAAGTGTCCGAGCGCGAAAGACCGCAGAGAACTGGCAAAAAATGGGGGTCGGAAAAAAGGGAGCAAGAGAGAGAGATAGAGTGACAGAGACACAAAAGGGGGAGGGAAAAAGAAACAGCGAGGGTTGGGAGGAGGAGAGAGGAAGAGGGAAAGCAGCGGGCAGCTCGCGTTTGGTGGGTTTTGCTCGTGGCTGCGGGCCACTATTTAATCCTTAAGTAATTAACGGGATCGATTCGCGTTGGAGTCCGATACGGGGCCAAATGCCGTGATGTCTGGTGGTCTTCGATAAATTCCATGCATCCACTTGCCTACGTAGCTAACGTGCATGCCACGCAGGTAGTATACGTGGCGAAGTGGCACGATGCCGGGACTTGCGCCCTTGTTACGCTCCCACGACACGTACACTTGCGATGTAACGGTAACTACAGTTAGTACGTGCTAAGTGTGCACGGCTACGGATTGCCCTATTGGCAGCTCCACGTATTCTGCTCTCTCTGGGTTACACATACGTGGATAAACACGCCTCCGTTCGTTGTCGCGCCACGCGTTATGGTGACTTTTTCCCATGCGTTCTACACTTCCCACCCCCGAACCACCCCCGCGACGCGATACGCGTTTTACACCCTGAAACCCCGACGACTATGCGCGCGAAGGCTATAGAACGATGCTCGGAAGAATTCTAATGCACACTGAGATTCGCCGATGGTGTGATCTACCTCCTACCCTATCTATGGAATGAATAATTACTTCTCGAACAGCAAACACCACGTAAACTTCACGCATTACCTACCCCGGCGACTGTTTCATAAATTTTAAAAGTCCATTGACCGTGGCTAAAGACTGGATTTTTTCCAACCAAACACCTCCAGCGACGTTATCCAAGAATTTCACAGTACACCTAGTGGAAATCCTATTCATAGACTTCCGGTAGGTAAAGTTTTAATTTTATAAATCTAGCCTTTTATAACCTAGAATGGTCGTGAAAATTTATCACCGTGATATTTTGTAATAGTTTATTGTACATGTCTAGAAAAAATGATAAAGCAATGCAGTGCTCTAGGAAGAATTTTCCAAGTATTTGTGGAGACTGATTTTCATACAGACAGTGAGTGAATGACATGAGTACGTGAGCGGATGACAGGAGTACGTGAGTATATTCTCGAATTTATAAATAGTATTGCACATCGAACGATAATGATGGATTATCGACCCACACATCGCAACCTTGGATTGACCAGGAACTTTGGTAATCATATACGTGATCAAACACACATACATTCGTGGAAGCTAAATTTCAGTCTTGTTCCGTGGCTTTCATACGCGCTGACATAGCGCCATTGATAGCGCTCAGTCATTAGCGTCAAGACACGTGATTTTGATCAAAGCGATTCGTTCATGTGGCGTTATCATTGGTCCCCGTATATTTTCGAATGCGGCGTCACATTCAACTTTATTCTCGAGAATCTATAATTAGCAAAACTGACTGGCAATCGATTCGAATTATTCACTTTTTATATTTCTCTGCAACGGTGGCTGGTGCCAATCTTAAACAGGATTGTAACGAATAAATTTATGCTGCGACGAAATGGTCAATTTGACAGTTTATTTTCATTTTACTATAATAATATTACGTAGTAATTTTACATAATAATATTACGCAATAATCTTATCATTAATGTTACATAGTATAGACTTTAAGTCCCTGACTCCATCTATTTCCTTTATCAAAATTATTGTACTAATTCTTATTGTTGGTCCCTGCATAAAAACCTGTGTTTCACCAGGATTGTGTAGTTAAGTTTACGTTTTGCACGTTTGCTGCGGTTCGATCGTCTACGGATGTACACGGGAACAAGTTAAGGAAGGAGTCTCACGAGCAACGAGTGTTCGAACGGTTCGGTGCTCGTTCATGCGCTTTTTGAGTCCCGCCTAGCCGCCCAATCTAGAACTTCAGAATGTTCTCTTGTCTATTCGATAAGAGTGGATTCGAAACTGAACAACTTGGTGTGCTGCAGTATACCTGCAACAACGGTTTTATTGTAAGCCTGGCGCAGTTGGTACGTGCTAAGTACGCATAGTTAAGGGCCCCCTATCGCGACACGGCTATTCCCGGTGGCTAGGTTTATTCGAGGACAGGTAGCTACGTGTTTTCCCGGGCAAATCACTTTTTTCCGTGTTTTTTTTTCCAGCAGGAACGATTCCATCGAATGTTTCATGGTCGTTGATGAGAGGCCGGAGGAAACAGAAAGGGGATCGAGAGCAAAGAGTAAAAAGAGAATGAGCCAGAGAGACAGAGAGAGAAAGAGACTAGTATCGAACCGACGACAAGTATACACAGGATCGTAGCAGGCAGAGGCCACTTATACGACACACCGTGATGCCGTTCCGCGAAACGATACGCAACGTTAAAGTATGATGTAGGGGATTTCGCTCGAACGAACAAAGATCCTGGCAGGAACGTCGTTCGAGTAGCTCGGCGTACGAGATCCTGGCCGGCTGCCAGCATTTTTTCCCAGGGCTTTGTTAGGCCGGGCCAGCGAGTTATAAATTTTTAATTGAGCTGTTACGTTTCGTCAGGGCTTTCGGTAAATATTTATTAGCTGGTAATTACCAGGAGATAATTATTCGGTCGAGGGCGAGCCGGTTGGCCGGGTTTCCCAGCGAAAATCATCGGTCACCGACGCGACGCCGATCGAGAAAAGTCGATCGGCACTTAACGGGAGCAATTAAATCCTCGGCCATCGGACGTTATTGTCCCGGTAGGCCGCAACACCTTGCCGGACTTGATGCCTCGCCTCGCCTCACCTCGCCCATCGCCTCGCCCCTCGCCTTACTTCGTATTCCAATTTTTATACGGGTCACACACAGATCAGCACACTAGCCCTCCGCACGTCGTTCTCTCTCTCTCTCTTCCTCTCTCCCTCTCTCTCGGCATCCTACAAAGAAGTTAGCACTCCTTTTATGACCGTCGAAATTGGAGCAGGGAATTGCGGTAGTTTCGCGGGCGAAAGTATCCTGGCCGGTATTACGTATGAAGTAAAACGGAAATAAAATTTCGCCGAAGTCGAAGTGAAGCGAAGCTGGAACGACGCATATCAAGATAAACAAATATGTCTGTGTGCGGACGCGCGCGTGCGCTCCTGCAGACACGGGTTTATTTAGCAATCTCCTCCCGCAGCCCGCGGGCAACATGTCGACAGGGATACCCGTGACATCGCAAACATGACGTCCATAGAAGTAGACTGCGAAGTTAATTCGACAAGTTTATGGGCAGAACCCGATCGCCTGCGCCGTGGAAATAGCGCACGGAAATCTGCACCCAAAGATAAACCTCGCCGCATCTGCCTCTCTCCTTTATCCTCGATCACCAGACTGCGGATTTTTGTAGATTCATTGAAATCTTCCTCGCGCCATCGTATCTTAATATAAAAATATTGTTGATCGCGATTGCAAGTTTTGTATCATCAGATTTCGCTCTATTAAACGAACCACTCGGATTTTATGGAGCTCCGGTGACTGCTGAGTCGACAATCAACGTGCTAGATAATTCTGGGTGTGCGGTATACGATTTTCTGGTGCCAAGGCCGTGTTTGCACTCAGCTGGAATTTTCTCTTTCAGATTTGGAACGAGCTGTAGTTTCGAATGACACCGGCGGCCATTATGATGACACTAGACGATGGATGTATGAAACCTCGTGTAGAAGACAGTTAACCTGCATTTCAAATTCGTAGACAATTAATCGACATTTGGTGAAAGTGTTCACCAACTTGTCAACAGTAACATGAATTTGTTGAATTAGTACTTTGGGATTATCTCGTCGACCATTTTCGCCAAACACGAAATTATATTATAAACCTAACCTAACATAATCCTCCTAACCTAACCTAACACCTCATTTGGTTCCCCTCTATACGCGAGTTAGTTTTCGTTAGTTTACTTCGCTGCAAAATGATATGAATTTGGGATTTGCCTAGCACCGAAGAGAGTGCAGTGGCATTTTTTCAAGAGTATGGAATCATTTCTTCTAAGAAAATTTGCGTTAATGGCCACGATATGGCGTTAGGTTAGGTTAGGTTAGGCTCGTATTTTTGCGAGCGTTGAGATATGGGATAATCCAAAAGTACCGTTGAATTTTATTTAGATCAATTAAAACACATGAACATCTGACCTAACCCAGAACTAGAAAACTTTTTAATGGTAAACGTAGACAGTGATATAGAAAACAGTGGCGACATTATAACTGTTAAATTCTCGTTGGTTAGAATTGTGGCAAATCTGGTCCTCTAAAGGTTAACCCAGTCATAATATCTAGGGTTAGCTGGTTCGCAATAGTTAACTTGGGCTTAGGTTCTATCCCGAGCATAGTCTCGTGAGACATAGACCATAGTCAAGAATTTCCTGAAAACCCAGGGATTTTATATCGCGCTCGATATACCTATCAAGATTGATCTCTCGAGACGATCGAGCTGGTGGAGCCTTCTCGCGTCCGATCTCCTTGGTCGACGGGATCGATAGCCTCGTCGAAATATTATCTAATGCACGGCTGGGTTCGCGCGAATACAATAATTTGATTGATGGGTATAAAGCGGTTTAAAACAGCGCGCGACCCGTAGCAGGCGGCTACGAGGATCGCGAGCTTGGTTGGGGGGTTGGCGCGGGCGGTTTTAATCGCGAGAGTCGAGGGTTGGCTTTCTCTTCCTCTCTCTCACTCGCTCTCAGCGTCTATCGTTAACGGATTGACAGGGGCAACGGAGCATAGCTGGGCACCGGCACAATGTACCGGTTAAAATTTATCTTAGACCGGTAACGGGGGGCCCGGGATGATAGTGTAAAGCCATAAATCTGCGAACAGCGGCGTGAGGCAAGGGGGCAGAGAGCGGGGGTGATTCAGGGGTGGCAAAGTGGCGTTGGTGTACCTGATTTGTTGGCGGCTGTCGCTGCATGGGTGAGGGTAGCTGCTGCGGTCAGCTTAGGCGGTTCTATCTTCGGCGGTACGGTGTACGCCGGTATGGGCCCCGGGTTCGTCATGGTGGTCATCGTCGTGGGCATCATCATGGTCGACATGGTCAGCATCTTCGACCCGTTTCCGTGTCGCCGTGGCGAGCTATCCTTCCTGCAGCGATCCCCGTCACGTGACGGCTGAGAGCGAATTTTCCGCGACGTTTTCTACCGTTTTCAACCGCGTTGTCCGCGTCCGATCGGTTGTAGGGGTACAGTGAGGAGGGGGCGGGGGGACCGTCGGACGTGTCGGGGTCGAAGAGACGGTCAAAACGCGTGCGGCCTGCACGCCGCGTGGATCGATGCTGCTGTGTGACAGCGATCGCGGGATCAATCGGTCACGATGCTGTCTCGCATGTCACTCTATCGTTGATCGGTTCGAGGAGCCGACTCTAACACAGGTGTCTTTCTTCTTTTGTCTATTCCCGATCCAAGGGGCTACTCGCGAGACACTATCGCCGGCGATTCCTTAATCTCACTGTCACAGAGATCGCGACGAATCCTCCTCCCTCGCGACATCACCTTACATCGTCGGCGGACACTTTCGCCTGCCGATCTCCACGGATGTTCGCTACCGCACCGGATGATCCCGTAAGTTTACTTCTCTCTCTCTCCTTCTTTCTCTCCGCGAAACTTTTCTGCTCCGTTGCGCACAGTTGTGTCGTCGGGTCTCAAAACAATTCTACCGTCACGAGTTTAATCTCCGATGGAGCATCGCAAGTTGCGCGCAAGAATCTTCCGTCCACAGTTCGTTCTTTATCAAACGTGTCCCACTACCGCTTCCTACGCACCGATTACACGTGATCTCAAAACCGTTGATTCCCCTCAAAACCACTAAACAAACTTTCTATCTATCTACCTATCTATCTCTATCTATACATCTATCTATCTATCTATCCATCTATTCATCCGCGTCACTCACAAAACGGTTCGTAAACCTCCCGCCCGGAGAGAGAATTCTTCGTTCACACTAGCACTTTCCTCTCTGACGCTCCATCCCACGCGAACGTCAACACGATTACAACGGAGAGTGGCGTGCGGAACGCACGCGGTTTCTGCGTGCTGCCGCCCGATGTCTTCGCGGTGTCACTTCAATTGGCAAACGTCATCGAAAGTGGCAGGAATCACGACGCGTGTCTGTTTCTATTGTGCGTAAGCGTGTCCCCGTGTCCGTGGCTATGCGTGTGTACCCTTTTCTAACCAAAGTACAGCTGTTCTCTCCGTGGTCAAACGAGAGAGAAAGAGGGGCCGACGACGACGACGACGACGACGGCGAAGAGTCGCGACGGCGACGTGCCACGACGGATGGAACGGCGACCACGACCACCGACCACAATGACTACGACGAACACGACTACGACGGCAAACGTTCACGACAACGACGACGACGTTCTCTACGCTCTCCACGCTGCGCGCGTTACGTCACGTCCGGCCGAGCGTAGAGTCGGAACTCGTCTGGCGGGGAGAGCGCGAAGGGATGCCTGCGTTTGCCTGCCTGCCAGCCTGCCAGCCCTGGACGCCCGCCGTCGCGACGCCCAGAGGCGCCGGCGTTCCCGAGCGTCCGCGAAATCGCACGAGTTAAGACGCGAGCCAGTAGTCGCTCGCTCGCCGCCAAGCCGAAAGGGTTGCCCGATGCGGCGGCATCACTATGCGTCCACGAATCGACGCACGATACTACTGTTTGCGATCACATCCTATCACGCTTTCACTATACTTACGCATTCAACTTGTCTACTGACATTACTCATTCACGCTTACACTTTTGTCCATGTGCTGCTAGGCTGTGTGCTGTTCGATGCGAGACTGTGAGGGTTGAAAGATTCGAAATACAGTAAATTGTAATTTTGGTTTTTGTGGATCATTTTGTGACTTTGAACATTTTTTGTGTAGAGCGAGGCTATTTATCAACATTATTGCTGACTTGCTAGTTAATAGCTGGGGATGAAAAATTTCAGGGTTGAAATTTTTTCCACAGTGTCTGTCTTGTGAATTTTATCACAAAATCACTGTCTTGTCCATCTATCTATGGGTTATAGAATGTGTGGTGTATGGCTGAATACGAGGGGTGGCAGATTGATAACAAATTGTAATTTTATTTGTTTACCTTGCTGCTCTTATTTGTATTTTGCTAATCCATATATGAGCGTTGAAAGATATACATTATAATTTGGAATTTTATGATATTTTCCACATTGTCAGCCATTTTGCTGTCGAATTTTCGACACTGTTCGTGTTGTAGAATTTTTCACGCCGTCACTGACTTTGCTACCTGTCTACAGACAACGCTATTATTTATTTACCATGCTATTTCTATCTGTGTGCTGGTAGACGTGTACTGCCTGAATACAATTTATATGCACGTTGAAAGAGTGTGAATAGATTATAGTTTTCGTTTCTCATGGATTTTTTAGGGTTGTTCGTTTGGCAGTCGATACGTTGATTGTTGAAATTTTTGGTTGTATTTAGTTCGCCATGTTTCTGATGTAGACTTTAAATTTTATTATACTTAGATTGCATCCCTGAGACATTCTAGGTATATTCTTTTTGTAATGTTTGCGTTTAGAAATTTGATTTAGAGAAGAGTAAGGTAGAAAGGTTGAATTCTTTTTATTAAGAATAAATACAGAAAATTCGTGCTGAATAGCATATTGGAAATGCCTTTTGGAAATCGATTTAGAAAGATTTTTATTAGTATTTTTAATAAAATTGTAATTATAGGAGCTAACGTTGGAACTGATTGATAGATTAATTTGAAACTGCTTGAAATTTGTGATGAACCGGAAATTGGATCGTTCGAATAATTATAAGAGTGGTGAATGGGACTTTGATGACGTTGATTCATGGAATAAATGTTGTCGGTCTAATATGTTCGAGATGTAACGCAAATTTAAATATTTATGAAGCAGGTATAAATTCTGTATTCAAATAAAAGTTGATTGCATCTGACCATATTTTTTCGAAGCGGAAAATAATAATAAAAAGAACTGTCAGTTATCCTACCGCTAGTATCTGCTAAACAACAAATCCATCAATTCCTATAATGATGAGTGATGGTTTTAAAAA
The DNA here is from genome assembly GCA_028455595.1 of Lasioglossum vierecki. Lineage (NCBI taxonomy): Eukaryota > Metazoa > Arthropoda > Insecta > Hymenoptera > Halictidae > Lasioglossum > Lasioglossum vierecki. Next base: position 9,776,181 of record CM052336.1, on the reverse strand, counting down.
ATTCTATGGAATTTACGAGTTATGTATGTGTGATCGAAAGACACGACGATTTACAAACAAGTGCATATAAATGAAATAAGAAATGGATGAACAACACTAGAGCAATGCTACAATATACAGAAGACAATCACAGAAACAAGGTCAAGGTTACATGCTCAAATGACCCCTTTTTAAGTTTTGTGATCTGAATTCGTCTCTGTAATATATCTCTCACAGATTAGAACACTTTATATAATAAAATTAGAATCGTGAGAGAAAAAGTTATGGAACAATAACACCGATATTTGATCATCGACTTGTAAACTAGGCGAGTAACAACAGCTTGATTTTTCTTTTTTTCTATCTTCATTTGCTGACGTTGCGATGCGTTTTGTCGATAAGAATGTTTTATTCGTTGCGTTCCAAACGTGACAACGCTTCGCAAAACTTGCTCGGTGGCATCGCACTGCTGAAACGCGCGAAAAATGCGCATGCGACAAAACTCGTTCCTCAGCGCCGTCTCCTATTACCATACTAGTTGATAATTAGATATAGGCAAAAGTATTGGAGTTCAGCCATGTTACTGAACTTCGTCGATTTTTATTCTCCAGACGTCTCGCAAAACCTGGCGTATCGATTCAAATTTTCAAAATTAACAAATCAGATTATTTTACAAATTGATAAGAAAATATTTGAGAAATAAATGAATTCAAATCAATCGAAATATACAATCATGAGATTTAGTATATTTTCACCAAAATTGTTAAATGTCCAATTAAAACAAACTTTTTAAAAATTGGCATTAACTTTGAAATAATAATAATATTTCGATACACATGTTTAGCATATTAATGGTAGTACTGGTAGCAAAAATGTCGATAATAAAGATGGTAACATTTCGAAAAGAACTCCGGACCATGAATCAAAATATGTTTACCACGCCTTTTTACGGACTCAAAGGATTATCAATTGCAAACAATTTAATAATTGCGATTCGAAATACTATCAACTTTACGATCGTTTTTTCGCCTCTGATTGCGATATTGGAGTAATGGGATCTGATTACTCCATTTGGACAGCCTCTTCATCATTTAAGCTTGTCTCGGTAGTTGCAGTTTTGCCTAATCGATTTAAGAAGGATAACTGGCGCACATAGATGTATTACCTCACAGGAACTGCTATAGATTTATTGCTTGTCCCATAAATTCTTTCCTTGCTGGTGCATCTTCCGCCCCAAAAATAGACTTTTTTTACCGTTCTCTAGAGGGTGGATACAGTCATATTAACCACCATAATATATCCAGGATTGGACAGAAGTGAACAGTACATCAATTCTCAAATTTCTATTAACCGTCTGTCTTCAATACATTCAAACAATGCACGTATTTTTCTGACGAATACTCCACGAGACTACAATGTTGCAAAATATTATTGTACCACAAATTCGGTGATATTAGTATGTAAATATTTTACATTTTGAAAATTATGTTGAAATTTTTGCAAACATGAAACAAGTTTTACTAAAAATGAAGAAACAGCTCAAGTCAAAGTTTGCATTTTTATTCTGCGCGAATTTATTAGATCTTAGTTTTTAATTTTCCAAATTAAAGGAAACACATTCTACACAAAATAATAGAATTCTTTATTCCATAATGTTTTCATGAATTATGGATTATGAAACAAAATGTAAAATTAGAATGAAACAACAATCTTCAGGCTCGTCGAGGATTTTTAATGGGTTTGCATGTCAAAGCAATTTTTTAGTAAACATTAGTGTGATTTCGTGGACAATTATTTTGTACGAGGTGTTCATTGAAAAAGTAATGTTTTTCAATGGAAATCGAGTATGTTTAAACAACGATCGATACACTTCGGTCGGAAACTTTTAGCCTACCAAGTGGGTTTCTACTTCGAAGGGATCTTGTTCGCTTACTGCTATCTGCTGTGCAAACGCTTCGCATTATGTCCTGGAAATATTCACTTCACTCGGAATATACTCTACAGATATTTGAACTTTCGGCGATTGGCAGCGCTATTTCACGTCTGATGGTTATCGGCTGCTGCTTCAGAGTGCTTATAAATGCGTCACAGCCAAAAAAATATGTTCTCGCGGCGGTTTACACACTTCTCGGAAGATGTGCTCAAATTCTCGCGGAGACGAAACATTGTACAAGTAATTTATTTATCAAATGTTGTTCGACTTCTATTTTCATTCCCAATAAACAATTTGTATGAACACAACATAATTACTCTTGATGAAAAAGAATGAAGCAATTCTACAAACGTTTATAATAATAGTTATGATTTATATAGATTTGTATCATTTATTGTAATGAATGGTGAAGCTACAATGGTATACAATGATACCATATTATAATGACGCCGCCAATTTGTTTCTGTTCATTAAATCGACTGTATAATTAAAAGCAGAGTGCTTTGTTTAATTTTCCTGTGCATAATGTATTTCTTTCCCTTGTACTATAGATGGTCATTTATTAAAGTGTAAAGTTATAGAGTGTCGGTGACAATATTCTTGTCTAAAAACCAGTTGCTGCTTGTTCTTTTTCTTGAAAGTCTTGGTAAATGTACTTACGTTCCCCGAACCTTATTAATTATGTTAATCTGAAAAGTTTAACATACAAAGTCCAAGGTCATTATACATTCTTAAATTATTGACAAAGATTATAGTATAAGTTTTCTTGATCTTCCGAAGATCTTTTACGAAGAATCTTATCAAGATCTTATCAAGTCCTCGACTGGCTTTCGCAAATTTTCAACCAAACATGAATATAATTAAAATCTGCTTAAATTTATATATTAAATTTCTAAAAACTGAGATAGAACAACAGTTTACAAATTATTCGTACATATATAATTTCTCAGTTTTAATCTCGATATTTTTCTGCTTTTCCGAGTGTTCGTCAATATGGAGGTACAGGCATTATTTGTTATTTATCATACTTTTTTTCGGCATTGTCCGTAGCGCGTAAACGTCTGAATGTTTGATGTGCCATCGGACGAGAATTTTCTGAAAACGAAGCACCATTCGAAAACGGAAAGTTAAATCTATCCTTCCGATTTAACTTCGCATATATTCCACATGGATCGATGGAATAAAGCTTGAGCATTCCCTTTCGTTAACTGCACACGAGCCGTACGTTACGAATGAACAAACACATTGCGTTTAGTATTTGTGTAAATACATTATCACATATGTGCACGCCTATTAAGTATTATACGGTAGGTAAGCTTCACGAATTTATATTGAAAACCATCAGCGTTAAGAGCAGCTGCATTAGTGCGTAATATTCATACAAGCGAAAATGTTATCAAAATGTTCGAACATTTACAGCGTTTGCAACATTAAACAATGATTATAGTACATTCAGAAACAAAATGTCGGTAATTCGAATGAACCATCGATTTTTCAATTAATAAGGTATACTTCTCAATTCGCAGCCCAATTAACCATTATAAAAGGGTTATAGTTTCATAATATTAAACAAATATGGCTTCGTGCACATCTTTTATCGTCATTTATGTCCTACAAACTTGTATGTTCATTAAGAATCGTTCCGATACGTATTATGTTATGTTATTTGCATGGATAAACAAATTCATCTAATAATGCTATATAAAATCATTTTATCTATAATTGCTTTCAATCATTTTAAACGAAAAGTTTAGAATTGATTGATCTGATACTTCTAGAGCGAAATGAATTTATGAACATGGTGCGTATGTTATCGTATTATGCTGTATAATGCATACGTTCAATTAAATTGAATATATTATACAATAATACCAGGATATTACCATTTCACATGTTATGGAATAATATTTAACATTAAGTACATCGTATTTACAATATTAAATCTTATGCGACCCAGCTTTTAAGCAATTACAATTACTTAAAATTTACTACAATAATTTGTATATACTTTATTCCACTGTACATTACACTGAAATTACTCGTATTTGAAAAATTGTCAAAATACGAAACTTCTGAAGAATGTTGTTCTTCTGAAAAAAATCTCGATAAATTTCAAATTAAAATACTAACATTCTTTCGAATTGACAGTTAGAATTTGAATTACTCTCAGTGGCAAGTGATCATTACAGTCGTCGGGTCAACTCGAGCGCCACGTCTGACCAAACACAGTCCGTATCCACTTATCCATTACGTGGCGCCGCTCCTTGGTGGCAGATCGAACTACAGTGATTGCAATGCTACTCTCCGTTCGAAGACTGTAAGGACTGCAACCTCGTTTTCGGTAACATTGATGCAGGGCAAGAAAAGGAGCCGTGGAAGATGTTGCCGCGGAAACCGGTGTTCAAAGCGCCGCTCTGTCGCCGCATTCCAGTCACGCGTACCTTTGAACACGCTAATTCGATTTTTCGCTGCTTTGTAATGTTGGAATTGCATTAAGCGCGACAAATGCGGCTGAACAACTTTCACTGCACAGCGTTTTAATTAAAGCTTCTTACAAGATGTAAATCGAAATCCAAGCTTCGCGACAAATCCGTCCGGAAGGTGAAGAACACGAATGGCTTATCGAATGAATAACTCTTTAACATATCGAACATTTAATTAATTCCACGTTACACGTTTCAGAAATTCTATTCAAATTTTCAACGAGGTTAAACAGCTTTCCATTTAAACATACTGCTAGAATGTTGTATATTTTTATTCAAAGTTTACATTTTATTGAAATGTTTTTATATATTAATTAATCTAATGAATGTAGGATGAAAGGAATTATTCTGAATATCGACATAAATAGAATATTTATGAATCTATGCTCGCTCTTATTATCTTATTTATGTTTATAGAATGTATTTCAATAATTTGATATGTGTTGCACATTAATCGAAGGTTCAAGTCATTTAATCAGAAGTTCGTCGATCACGTCTCAATCGACGCGTGAATATTAAATAATTCATGGCCCCGATTAATGAATCTCGCGTTCCTGATGTATTAAGAACGACCGGTTTCATTTTGCATCGAGTATCAAGCTGAATTTTAATTTTCTGTTCGTCGATGTTTAAACTCGGATATTGTTGGAGATATTAATGTGTGTGTATCCAGTCTTCCATATCGCTATTAATTTTAACGGCAAGCAGAAACAATATAGATTAAATGCAACGGGCTTTGTATAATAATTTCATAATAACGAAATCAGATGAATACACGGGGCACATTATTATACAATTAAATGAAAGGTAAATATTTCTCGTGTGATAATTTCAGCATGAGTAGCAGTTAATTGTAAGAAGCATAAAGTGAGGTACACCTGCGGCGTCAGGAACACATGTCCGTTTCATAATTCATACGCTGATTATACCTTGCTAAATTTTAATTAATGCCAACTTTCATCTGAATCTTTCGATACGTGCACGACAGTAACGGTTCGTTCGACGCAGCGAAATCAAATTATAAACATGAAAACATTATCAGTTTCTTCGATGACACGGTTTAGTCGTATCACCTGCACTTACTTCAAATAATAATAAACAGTAAAGAGAATTTTTCTATGCATCTCGAGAATTCTAGTTAAATTCCCTGATGAATAATCAACGAATCAGTAAATTTTGTCTTAATTTATTTTTATTTAATTTGTTAATATTTATTGTTATGTTATTATTAATTATTATTAATGTTAGTATTAATAATTAATTAATTGGTTCACGATCATAATTTATCTTAATGATAGTATAAATATTTATGTTTTATTAGTTAATATTAGTAATAATATTATTTATAATAGTTAATATTAATTTTAATGTTAATATTTAATATTAACTTATCATCGAAAAGGGTGCAAAAGTGGTGACTCTCCGTCTTTAATGATTGTTTAATGATGTTTACTTGTTTACACAATTACAACAAAAACATGTTTAAACAATCATAATGTGTTGCTATTACACATCACTGGATTCGGGAAAGTCTAAAGAATCTGCTGTAAAGGACAGTACAATATCTTTCTTAATAATGTCACAATATTTGTTTGAAGTCAAAAAATATGTCTTTTTTCAAACTCAAATTTCTCAAAACCTGTACGTTTAGGTGAAAAATTAAGAATCGCATAGTGGGAATCGGAACGATTTTTGGTTGTTGGACCGTGATATTAGTCCGTAATAACAATAACTTAAAGCACGAATACAGGTCAACACGCTTCAGGCGATGATCGAGACCGGGGAGCTTATTTTCATACGAATGATTATCAGAATCGGATTTTGCAACGTGAGGATCATGCATCGTTATGCATCTTTAATTTCAGCCGGGATCACGGTGAAATTTCAGAATGTGCTTGCCGACTGCCTCCGGTTTTGCATCTGCCGCCGATATTCGGAGAATGCGACCAACATCGGTGAGGGGGTGGGGGCGCGTCTTAGTGGCTTGCGGAAAAGCTCTGGCTCATGTTCAAGCTCATAAATAATTCCGTTTGTGATCGTGGGCGTAGCAGTTGTCGACTCGATAGAACCAGGAGACAAACTGAGATGCGGAGCATATACGCGGTGACGCGTACCCGACTGCTACAGAATCTATGAGCTATCGGTATCAGCCTGCCAAAATACAATCTACCACTCTTCACGTTCAACGCGACACGCTTCTTCTTCGACGCCGCTTTTTTCGCCATGCCGCGCCGGTCCACGGATTTTCTACTTTTCCCGAGCCGTCCCGTTCTTCACTGACAACCGACGCATCGCTACGAACGCGATTTTCGTCGAACGACACAGCGCTCGTTCCACGAAGAATACCTTGGACCAAACATTATTTCGTCATTGTTCCCCTCGCTTTTGCATTCACTTATTCACAGTGATTAAAACGTCTTTATTCCGAAAAATGTCGTTGAAGATAAAAGAAAATTTATATTTTTTACCTGGCTACATTTATTTCAACGATTAATTGTAAATTACAAGCGAATCAAATTTTGTTTCAGGTAAAAAGAAAGGCGTCCAATTCATGTTTGCTAAGACTTTGTTCGAAATCTTCAAGCAAGCGGTTAATGATAGCACTTTTTCGACGCTTCTCACAAAAGTATTTGTTAATCAACCTGCACATGAATCCTGGAAAATTTGGATAATATCTAAATTGTATCGTGTGCGGTCTTATTTTAATCAGAAAAATATGAGAAATGACTTAGTAAATGTATCATAAAGAAATCTTCGTGTTAAACGAGGTTTTATTTACACACCGTACAGGCGTGTCCACGAAAAAAATTTGTATTAGGCAATTTTCACGTGAATTACCATTTTTATACGTGTAATCAACGAAAGGGAAGTTGCATAAATTATACTTGTGCCGGCAAAGGTTCTCCCGATGCAAATCCAACTCAAAGCTTTGTGAATTTATATTAAAATTCATATATTTTCGTGATTCTTCAATTTTCACGAACTACGAGTACAACGAGACGCACGACTTAACGTAACAGATCTACACGAACATCTAAAAACAAGAACTTCGATTTATCTGTGAATAGTCAATAAAATTCGTATTTTAAAACACGATTGCCCACTCCAATTAAAAAACCTTGTACACTCGTTAACATATCTTTGATCAAGGTTCATTATTCCTAGACCGTACAAATGATGGCCGCATTTCGCACAGCGAATCAACGTACATTGATGCGAACGGGGGGTTAAAGCGGTGCAAAAAAAACGGGTCACGTGAGTTAAAGTAAATTGACAATTCATATTTAATTTTCTTTTGTATTCGAAAAATACAAAGGAGCGAGAGCGAGCTAATACCGCGGAGTCCGATGTCGCGTCGCAGAAAAAACGCGGCCGTGCTGCACAGGTAATTGAATTATATCTTCATAGCCGGAAGCTACAGGCGAAACACGAAAGTAACGAACGCGATATAGTCTGCTTTCTATCAAAGGGGTAGGACAGAGGGGAGAAAAAAGTATGACGCACAAGTAAACCGAGCTAAGAAGAGAGTTGGCTTTCTCTCCCGATGCAAACTAAGCATCAAAAGTTTCTCAGAAGGATACCGATACAACGGGGATGTACCATTATACCAGCGAAGATTCCTCATTATCTGGCTAACATCTCCCCTAAAAAAAGAAACCTGGGCAAAAGAAAGCCGGAGCACGACGACGCAACGGGGTATGTCAGCGTCAGAGAACGAAACTGCTTCCGTATGTATTTCTTTGTGTTTTCTCTTAAGAAAGAGAGAACGTAAGAGGACGCGTTTGATTACAGAATCGTGAGGAATCCGACTATGACGCGTTCGATTCCCCATTGCATATTAGTAATCTGAGGATTTTTACGAATTTTCACTATGGTGAGGAGCGAAAGTGTATCGACAATTTTGGTATAAAAAAAAAATATCTGGGATTGCGTTGAAAATTTTGAAAATGTGTTTTATAGACTCGAATAAATACACTGAAAATATCATTGATATTGGCAAATTTGTTTAGTTAAAAATGACTCAAAGTGGACAAAATTGCAGTTACATGTCGAAAATCGCGAGAAACTGAAAACTTTTCCACTTACCACCTCATTCCGTATTCTATGTAAACAATTCGACGAGATTACACGCGTTTGATTACGTGGATCGGGAGGAACCCAACCACGGTCGATTTCCCTTTGCATATTAGTAATCTGAGTATTTTTACGTATTTTCACTATGGCGAGGAGCGAAAGTGTATCGAAAATTTTGGTATAAAAAAATATCTGGGTCTGCGTTAAAAATTTAAAAAATGTGTTTTATAGACTCGAATAAATATACTGAAAATATCATTGATATTGGCAAATTTGATTAGTTAAAAACGATTCAAAGTGTGCAAAATTGCAGTTACATGTCGAAAATCGCGAGAAACTGAAAACTTTTCCGCTTACCACCTCATTCCGTATTCTATGTAAACAATTCGACGAGATTACACGCGTTTGATTACGTGGATCGGGAGGAACCCGACCACGGTCGATTTCCCTTTGCATATTAGTTTAAATTCGTTCGTAAATTAGCTCTTTTACAGGGGAGAGGAGCAGTCTGAAGGTGGGGTCCTGTAAGGGGGCCAACGGAATCATGGGGTAAATCCACGTGACGACGAGTAAGAGCAACGAGAAGCGAAGCGTAGATGGAGCTGGATGGAAAGACGAAGGATGAGCCTCCGGCGATTCGCTCGACATTGCTATGTTGCAGTAATTGAAGCTAATTAAGGACTTGAACTCTCCTTTCCTCTTTCTTGCCCCGTCGTGCCGCTCTGTCCTAGCCAACCTAAGGACCATACCCGCGCCATCTCCAGAGGGTAGAACGTAACGTCCGTCCGCCGCGTCCTTTCATCCGAATTATCTCTTCCTTGTTCTTAAGCACCGTAAAAGGTTACGTCGAAATCCTACGAAGAGACGTTGCCTGTAGTTAGGACATCCGCACAGTCTACTCCTTTTCTATTTCATCGAGTAGTCGAATTAATTATGCTTTCTTCTCAATCTATTAATTTTGATTCTTCTACTAAACAGTTTGGCTCGAATGCGTTTCTTTTTATTATTTTTTTTATTTATAAGCATTCGAAACCCTCTTGGGTTTATTTTGCTTTACACGAATAATGTAGGTAAATAAAATAACGTAGATTACAGGAATAATACAATAAGAGTTCTATGAAATACAAGTGAATATAACAGCAATATCCGTTGACGCTAAATAGATTATAGCTTTGGAAAAAGGAGTGGATAATGATACAAGCTTTGATATTTGGCTTTGCGATAATTTATTTATTGGGTAGTCCTAGAAACTGTGTTCTTTTTAAGAGCCTAATTAAGACACATTGTTTGAAACACTCTATTGAATTTTAATTAATCAGATTCTAGACTTTTTAAAAATCTTTGGTGTCTCGAAACGAAAGCTGAGATAAATGAATGAATATTTAAAATATTTGCAGCAATTTCAACGATTAATTTGAACATTTGATACATCGTTTGAACACTCCATTTCCTACAACAGGATATACTAGATTCTCGGAAGCTACAGCTACCTGTTTACACAGTGCAAAAACTTTCGAGATGCATGCAGAAGGAAATTTGAGAATTGTACTTGATGTTTAGATAATAAAACGTAACGTACTTAGGCAGCTGTCTGAAACAAACAAATATTCCAGATGAACGACGGTATAACGGACACGTGGGGGATGTTGATACCGTTCTCTGATTTATACATCTTCAAATGGAACGGTACGGATCAGAACACCAGGATAGACGTAGGCAGTGAATCTTTGGCTGTGTATACAGTAGCCAGATGCTCTGTACATTAACATGCTCCTTTAACAAGTTACCCAGCCCGAATCAGGATATTGTCTCCCGAGTTTCGTCGTCGTTACCACCGCTCGCTTAGGTTTGATCGATGACTTCTCCATCGAGCTGATAGAGACATCAGCTACAATCCACTTTGTGCTAGATACAGGAAATTCGTGTCTCAATCCTGTATATGCACTGTCACTCAAAAATTCGTTCCAGAAATTGTTAATTTGATTTCACTGACGAACAAAATGTAAATTATTCTTTACCTTCACAACTATAAGTAATCAATTCAAAAAAATAATACTCCATCAATTAAAATAACATTCTGAAGTTTTTCAAATCTCGTAAACTTTTTTCTCGAGTACTATGTGAGATATCCGCACGAATCAAAAAGCAGATAATTATTGCAGAATAGTTTCGTTGAACTTACTTTTGTTTCAGAAGTTTGGACCAGTATTTAGGGTTAAACCATAATAGTGTACTTCGAATTCAGATGTAAACCTGTTTTTTTCTTTTCACGTGTTTTATTATTTTATTATTAATTCAATTCAGGTAGACAAAACTCTCTCTTTCTCCCATGGAAATGTTCATCTTGTTAGCCTAATACTGCCCAACACGCGTTCCATAGCTAAGAAGCTTTCCTCAATTCGCTTTCATTAGATCCTAATTTCTGCCTTCATTAGTTACTGTGCTCCGTCTGAGCATCCTAAATGCAACACGGCACGTAAATAGCAATTCCAGCGCATAAATAGTCCCAGACCGTTATAATGTTCCCGTCTTTTCAAAAGTGATGAAAATATATTTAAAATCTGAATGTATCCTGTAGTAAACCCTTTACCCAACGAAGAGTCAATATTCTTAGAAGAAGCTAATCGAAAGAAACAAAGTAACACGTACAAGTCAATTTAATACAATTTCTAACAATTTTTAATATTGGACATTCTCCTATAATTATTATTTTACACGTTTCAGTGAAATTCGTGTATGCTTATTCCATATGTGCAAGGCGATTAAATATTTTAACGTAGTAACTTAATTTTTCAAATATTTTTACATTTTTCCAAGGGCCAATTATAGTGTTTGAAAGCTCGAACGTGAATATTTCAGAAGTAAAATATTACAACGGCAGCCAATTTGCTCGTTAATAATTTTACATGAAATGTCAATGTATGCTGCGTTGGTTACGATAAAATTATGTGTTTCGATTGTAAGTTTTTTTTTATTTTTTCCTTTCGCTTTTTTTTACACAAGGTTTAACAGTGCAGCAAAAGTGTTCCAACCACATGTATTTGTCTTTTTCATCATTCCGTATTTTGATATCGTTTATCGTTGCCATTCCAGATCGCACCGAATCATTCGACCAGGTAAACAATTGTCCAATCGTTCCTCGCGTCAGCAATTTGTAAATTCACGTATCGGAAAGAACGAGAAGTCGATACTACGCCGAAAGCATATACCTTTATTTTTCAATTCGCTTTTTCGAACGAGGAATTTCAACGCGCATTTTTTTGCCGTGGCGTGCACCGGATACATTTATTTTCATGTTTTATGTTGCGAAACAAAACGGGGAAAAAAAGCTAATGCGTATCCTTCGTTACTGTATTCGACGCACTTTGGAACGCAAGTTGAATTTCAACTAATTAACAGCTGTTTGCGTAAGCTGCTCACGTATTTCTTCGTTACAACAATTACGCGAATTTAATGAGAAATTAATAATTTTTTTTATTACTGGAAATAATATTAGACATGTCTCAGATAACATAAATTTACATAAAAACGTTCTGCGTTGTATCATATTTAATTTTTGTATGCAAATGCCTTTATTAAATTCAGTATGCGCCATTGTTAAATATGTTATAAAAATTATTTTTAAATTTATACGGACTTGATTAAAAATCCTAACGCGATGGTACGCTTAAAAGAATTACGGCTCGTAGCTTTATGTAAAATCAGAATTTTCTGACACCGTGTTTAAAGCTGTTAAACAGGTTTTTCAAAAATTGGAAAGACGAATGTATCTGAAATTGAAAGTGTATTCGATTACTGATAATATTTTCCTGAAGAATTCTTAATTAATCTTGTAGTTTCGAATAAAAATATTATTCTGTATAACGTAGTTTAATCTCCGAATAAGTTGTTAATCTTTATCGCCATAAATATTTAAAACTCCACATCGGATGGTAATGTACGGCTTAAACGTAAGATATATCAGCTCATCTTCTAAGTAGCTGCTACGTGTCCGTGAGCATCTAATCTTCCTGCAAAAGATCCGAAGTGACACTTTGCCATACTCGCACTGCCAAGACGCAGTTGCACGTTCAAACTTCATGGTGCGTAACTTTTCACATACGTTATTTTCGTATGGTGTCACAGTCGCAATTATTCTCAATCGCTTTTCAATTTTTCATTCAACCATTTCGAATCAACATGTGGTACGCAATAGACGACAACTTTAGAGTATTTCAATATATTCAAGATCATATAATTGCCTCTTAAAAATGCATATTTTACTGTATTCAGAAATAAATTATTTTTTGTCCTTAAACAACCACAAACTACAAATAATGTCTGAAGACAAATTCTTTAAAAGTAATACTGAAAATGTGCATGTTGTTTTTAGAAAATCCTAATTTTGTATTCGACTTTCCATAACTCTAAAAATAATTACAAAGATCGACATTTGCTCCTTGAAGGACGAAAACAGTTTTCAGAAAGTTCTAATAAATGCCAGAGCATGAATAGTCTAAAAACAATTACAAAGATTGTAATTGATAAAATGCTGCTTTTAAAATATCTTCAGCAACTATGAATACCTGAAAACGAGCAATCTAAAAATCATTGTAAAAATTTGCATCACCCATTTTCCAAAGCACAAAATGGGTGAAAAACGAAAGACAAACGACTACATTATGCTTCGAATCGGTCGAAAAACATTTCGGATCAGGGAGATCTACTTTCGCCCAGTGGCGAAGTGAACGTTCACGACCGCTGTCATCCGGAAACATATATATCCATCCATCTACTGGGTGGCAGCGATAATTTAGGCCATGCGCACGCAAGAGTTTCCGTGCGACGTACGCACACTCCCACGGCATTTTCACGTGACGCATAACATCGGTGTTCCGTGCAAATGCAGGCCAAGGAATTAAGTAATGCAACAATCCTATCTATCAAATATTATATTCACGTAACGAATCTTTCACTCGGATATGTAATTCCATTTTCGTTCCCATAATTTTCTACCTGCATTCGTTCTCGTCACAAGTTGCAAATCTATACCTTTGCCTCTTTTCTAATTTAATAATTCCCGGGCCGCTTAATGAAATTCACTTTTAGAACACTTCATAAACCCCCCACTCTTTGTGCGCACATTTTTTAATTGATTAAAAGATACTACAGTTACAAGTCACTCGAGCGGTCTAATTGCAAGTATTACGGTTATTTATGGACAGTGCTCCGTAAAATTACTTCCGAACTTTCCGTGTACGAAGTTCAAAGCATACTAAAAACTTGTTCCGTGAGAGAAGTCAATTTCGTGTTAGTATAGGAGCGCCTAACGATAATCTGTTCCCTTTATCACTGTGTCGCGAACTCATCTATATGATAAAGCCTGTAGTTTGAACGTTTCCGAGTGTAGTATAATTTTCTTATGTTTCCAGCAAGTCTGCTCCACGTCTTTCAGTTTCATTGCCGAGCATTCTGGGGTAATTTGATAAAATCTGCGCGACAGATATGTAGGCCGAGAATCTGCAGCAACATTAAATCTAGAACGATCTACGGATCGGAATATGACACTTGACGATGAAAATTTTTGGAATATACATATATTTTATTTTATCGAAAACTATAACAGATGAATTTCTTTCTGCATACACGACTTGTTTACCGAGAGAAAAAATTGCGAGAAATGTTGATTTCATTTTGGAATTTATTCGACATTGGCTATCTTCATTTTCCAGTTAGTAGCTGCCCATTTAGCGAAACGTAAATTGTATGAAATAAATCATTAACTGCATACGATTTACGCCTTCCCAATTATTTTACAGATTTCTTGGTGTGCTTTAAATAAATCAATACAGTGACGTACTGAAATAATGTCAGTACAACTTCTGCAGTGAAAAAGACGAGGAACGATTTTCTCCATTTTCGTGCGTGTACACTTGTCGTTTTAGTGCTATGCGTGTTTCCATGAAACTCTTTGTGTAAACTGTCAACTATTTTCAGGAACAAGCTGTTCCACGATGTCGGGATTAGTGATCGAAAAACGTTGATTGGTCGATATTATCTTGGAGGCAGAAAGCAACGATTCCTCCAGGTTGAACCGCTTGCGGGGTTCTTCGACCTAATTAAGGGGCCGATTCCGAGATTAGTCAAGGGTGTCTCGCAGGGGTCGCGGTTTATGGCGCCATTGTTCGGAGAATCGAGCGGTGCCTACCTATACACTGCGACCCACCAACGCGGTAATTAATTTTCGAACGTTTCGCTTTTGAAACCAATATTTGTGGCTTCTGCAATATTCGTGTTAACCCGGACCTTTTTTACAATTACACAATTGCTTGAAAAAATTTGCAGTTTCCTTTATCAATTTTTCAAACACATGTTTCAAGGAGTTTGCACAAACGATCGAGCATGTATGTATTTATTTATTGATTTATCGAGTGGATTCACTAAAGTAAGAAATAGCACTGCGATTACAACGTGACGTTCATTCAATATTCGAGTTAATCGTATGGATTCGGTGCGCATTTCCGTATCCATTGAATTCGTAGACCATTGTGGCAGACCTCTATAGGATTTTACAACATCATGCTCAATTTCGATTCTTCAAAGCACCGAATACGCGCAAAACATCCGCCCCCGATCGCTAATTGTACGATCACTTGTATCGGAGTGTATCCCGCGTGGGGTGCGTGCTCCTGGGTGGTTTATGCGTGCACGTATCAGGGAGCAGGGGTTTGGTTGTGTGACGTACGGCCTCGCTGGAGGGGTAGACAGCGGCTAATCTACGTGTACGAAACCATTTAATACAGAAAGCGGACAAAGGCGGATCGTGCCGGAGGGGCAGCGGGAGGGGAGGGGTGGTTGTGCGCGCGTGCACGCTTACACGAGGGCCAGAACATCGGGAGAGGGAGGGAGGGGGGTTGTCGCGTGTACGTAGACGGGGCCAGCAGCATAGTCGGCGGTAGCAAGATAGGAAGCAGTCAATAATTCATGCATTACTCTCGGTTATTATGCTACTGTGGTCTACCGTACTTGTGCGGTCGGCAATTCAGCTTTACGTTTGCTTTACTAACCATAGCGCGTACTAGTTAGATGTCGGCTGGGCTCAATAGCGTATAGTACCTCAGATGCGCTAATTTGTGACCGCGCGTCTGTGTCCGATAAAACTCCATCAGCTTATTTACGAGGATCCCTCTGACTCTCCTCTTTTGCCAGTCGCTCGAAATCCAACCGCGAGAGACCCGCTCTGTTTCGTATCAAGACGAAACATTTATCATACGTAGACATCGGGAGAATAGATCTCGTCGAACCGTTAGTGTGCCACTTTCAATTTGCACAAACATCCTTAGCCTACTAATCGCTTAAAGGGGTCCATTCACGGTCAATAATGTTGACCAATAGGCACTGTTGCGCAATATGCTTGATCATGGATAGGTCCCTTAACGATATGTCCACACGTAATTCTTTATATAATGAAGTTACTAACATTGTAAATACAAGTGTTCACTTAATTGCAGGATTTTTCCAGATTGGAATTTGTGCAAACTGTACGTTCGGAGTACTTCTTCATTCAGATATCAACTTAATTCACTAAAATAGGAAGTACAATTGTATACTTAACATTAGTTCCCTCGAAGACTCAAGTTTGCACAAACATATCCAGTTGATCGATCGCTAATTGTATATTCAAAATATTTCTCTAAATTCTCGAACACTTAATATATTTTAAGTATGTTTGGAGAAACATTTTCATCGACCGTTAATTGTACATTCGGCGTACACCATTTTAGTTGAAACAGAAATAAAACTCTATCAGGTGATTTACGATAGCCCTCTGTCTTTCTGCACCACCGTTTTGCCAGTCACTTGGAATTCAACGACGAGAGATCCTCTCCTTGCCTTTTGTTGAGCCGACGCTTGTTCCTCCGCGGCTCTTTGAACTAAATTCGGGGAAATAGAGAAAGGGGGGCCTTGGCGTGTACATCTTCCGAAATTGTTACGCGTATATATCTGCATGATAATGGAGCGTACGGATAGCTCTTGGCTGCGATCACATCTTTGGCCACCGCGGTAATTTCCGAGCCTCACTACCCAGCCGAGATGAAACATTAGACCGACGGAGCACGGTATAGTTGCCGGGATCGGCCCGTAGAAATGCTTTTCGTATACCATCTTGATTTCCTCTATGGATCCCTCGGACCGATCCTCTAGCCCCAGAAGAAATCACGTTATATTCGAACATAAATGTAGTCTGATTTAATGTTATCGGTTTATTAGCGTCGCGTTCGTCGGTTAATAGGTTAATCAACGACGCGTGACGCCAACCTATTCCGACGCGAATCAAGTTTCCAATAATGCCTGTCATTTGTACCATGCACGCCGCTCGACGATACCGTGTTAAGGCTGCTCGCGGAATCGTTTCCTGCCGACTTAATTATCTAATAAACCGTCCCCACTCTCTCCGCTGTCATTGTTAACGTTTCTAGCCCGATTGCTCGAAGATTTCAACTCTTCTTTTCGCGTTGTGTTTTCTTTCACGTACTTTGTGCATGATTTTATAGAAACTGTTTTAAAAATAATAGGGGTTAAAATTAATAGACAATAGAGAGGAAAGGCTCTGTCAGTGAGTGGTGGTTTTCTAGTAAACCGTGGTAATAAATGACCCGATGACAATAGATTTGTCCTGCAGTGCGAAACGTAGTTCCCCGAAGACAGTTAAGCCAATTTCATCTCTTTTTCGGAAGGTTAGGTCAAGGCTGAACAGGTCCTTCTCGTAAACTATGTGAACTTGTAACAGTGGGAATCGGTTACTGGGTCATTGGAACAGTCGAGTCCAACACAGTCCCTCTGGTTGTTTTCTATCTGTTTCAACGATTAAAGATTTCCCACAGTGAATTTTTTTAGACGCAGATCTGACGAAGTATAACGAATGGAGTATAAAAGGCGCTGAGATAATAAAACGCTGCGTCCAGAACCGCAAAGGAGATCGCACCAAGTTACACAATTTTGAAAATCATTTTGAAATTAATCTCTTTAACAATACTTTATATTTTTTGTTTAACCGATTTAAAATATTTCTTTACGTCTGATTGATTGCAGAACGTAAATGCTCTGTAAATGAAGCATATTTTTATTTTGTTTATGGCAATTTGAAATTTGGTTCTATTGGGGTTAGTGGCTTGGACCGTCGCGTCGTTTAACGAAAGATTAAAAAAACCCGTCTAGTCGTTGTTATTTTGTATGCAAAAAGTGAAGAAGAGGAAACGGGGGAGGAAGAGCCCCTCTTTTCCATTGAAGCCGTAACTTTCACCTGTTTGTCTTACGCTAATTAACAGAACATGAAATATTTTCCGAGGACGCCTGGGGACCCTCGAGTCGGTGAAACGGAACAGTGGAGGAAGTCGAGCGTCATACTATTGTTTTCGCGTTTTACCGAGCTAAAGTTACATATTCTACAATAATCCACATAATCTTTTCTTGGAATATTGCGAATCTTCCGTTAAAATTAGCTATCTACGTAAATGCCCAAAATGGTAAATAAAATCGAGATTTGAAAATAGTAAAATTAAATAAAAAAGTTCCTTTAATCATCGCTTATACATTTTTAAAATCTACGCTTACATCCAAAATTCTGATGATTGAACAATTTAATTTTCCTGGAAGAAAGTCCAAGCTAGAATAATAACAATGTTAGCGAATAAACATTCCCACAGGAAACAGCGCATCATCGGAGTCCGACGGCCGCGCATTATCGTAATTATTTGCCTTACTTCTGATTCATTAAAGCAGCTTCGCCGGCTAATTCGATTCACCTTGAAAGCAGGCGCGAAGTTAATTCATACTGTCGTGAGTTACGTTCCGCGTGGCGGAATATTTAATTCGCCATTACAAAATGTTAATCCAGTATTACTCGGCTTCCAGGAGATACGAGGCCCCGGCTGGAGGCACCATGAATTTCGCGCAAGAACAATGGCTGCGATCGCCCGAGGACACTCGCGGAAACAATTCTGTTTCCATTACATCTCGGCGGAATAATCGAATTTTTTCAACGAGCAAAATCGGAAGAGACCAATGGAAGACAGTCGGAGGTTCTGGGAGCAAAGAAACGTTTACATTTCCACGGTTATGCTAGCATGTGATCTCGGGAACGAATCGTCTTGTGTGTTTCTGTTCGAGAATGTCCCGACGAAACGCATAAACGATTCGTGTGTTTCCAGAAAGATTGCAATTACAAGAGCGACCGGATCTTTCTGACCTCCTTTATCTGCTATCGTGTTGTTTCTCTTTCAATTGTTTAATCCTTGAGCGCAGAAAATTGGAACGTTTGTATTTGAAAAATTAAATTCGAGTTGACGTTCCTTTGTGGGAAAAATGCTCAAGTCGTTCGCAGTATGCACTATAGGGTGACATCAAACTAATTCATTCTTTTATGACGATAATATTGGTACATATATGTTAATAGAACTCGTTAATATAAGCCTCCGTTAAGAGGGTTGCAAACGGTGCAAGATATTTGGAATATAAGTATCTTGAAAGATGGCTGTCTTCAAAATTTTTGTCAGCAAAACTCATTTTTTTCTTAACAAACTTTTAACTTCTTCTTTTAATTTTTAACTTCGGGAAAGCACGTTGTTTGAACACTACTTTCCCAAAAAATGTGAGAGAGACTTTTTGGAATTCATTGATTAAGGGTAGACGTGCGTGCAAGCTTCGAAATGAAAAATCTTAGATAATACATAGATACAGTTTCTAACAATTTTTAAACATATTCATGATTTTCAAAAAACTCGGTATTTTCTTTACCATTGCATAGAAACCAATCATCGAATGGAATATGTTGTTCGTGCAATTTTTCAATCAGCTCTCTTAAAAGCGACAGGAAATATTCAAAACACCGTGTTGTTTCTCCGCGGACAAGTATGAATTGATTTTACAGAATAAATAGAGAGCCGGTGTTCCCGCGGCACGGTCCGAGTAGGTTTTTCCCGGAGAAAAGCCTCAGGAAAACCGGCAGTAGTAGGAAGGTACGGTGGAGTCGCGTTTCGAAAGTACGTACGTAACGGGAATTCATTTTCTCTTAAACCGTCGGCGAGCCTCTTTCATCATAAATGTTATTAATCGCCGGAGGGCCTTTCGTCCCGGCGATGTTCAACATTTAAGCGTTGAAGTTTTTCCACTTTCTTTTGTGAGTTTTCCCGTACCGACCCTCTCTTCCTCCTGGCTGACCCCATCGCCCCCTTGGAACGTCACCCCCGCGACCCCCATCGGTTCTCCTCGTCGGGATGGAAAAGAGAGGGAGTTCTGTTTAAAACGTTTGTCTTAACGAAGTTAGACTCCCGGGTTCCGAGGGAAGTTTTCGAGTTCGTGCCGCACGATTTGCAACCGGAGTTTCGCCAAGTCCGCGAATATATCTCTATACCTGTCCGTTGTACAGGCCCCGGCGTGCTAGAGCCACGGCCAACCCCCGCAAACGGAACCGGATCGCGCGGCAACCAATTCTTAAGATTTACCCTCTGCCTACCCTTTGACTTCGATGCTTCTAATTAAGTCGGCATTGCGATAATAACAATTATCCTGACAACTTTCCGCGCGGAAGTTTCGCCGATGGTACTCGCCCCTCTAACGCGATACACGCTAGGCGCAAACCGTCAACTGACCCGTTCAATGCGAAAATATATGTCGGTATGTACATAATTAAACGCAGAAATATGCGAAATTCTCTCCTCTCCTTAAAATTTTGCTTCAATAAATATCTGTAGACTTCAAAAATTAATTGTACAGCTCAAAACACATAATCACCAACGATTAAGTACCTAACGTGCGTCTACGTATTCGACTAATGATCGAAAGGTCAACACACTTGGTCCGCAGGTACACAAGCGAGAACCAATCCCGGCATAATGTACCATTGTATTCCAATTTCTATATCCGAATCGCTCATAAAGCATCGCGATTGAAATTCAATTTGAACGGGATGATCGGCCAGAAATACGGCAACGGTTCCCAACGAACCGGCACCGCGAGATGACGTTAATGTGACTGCAGGAGCTTTACAAGTCCCTGCTGGCGCCGTGCGCCAAATAGTCGTGACATCTCCAGTCGATAGTCAGGACAATGGTGGGTAATACGTGCCTTCTGAACAAAGCTGATGCATGCGCATTTAAAACACGACGGTCGCGTTGCCAAACACAGACGGGGGCATGCATTACACACCATGACACCGAGTATCGTTTTGTATCGTCGCCGATATTGATGCAAATATCGATTTATATAGGCTCTTGGCAAATTGAACGCCACGTGAGTTGTATTTAGTCGTGTATTTGGTCAAGAGCCACCACGAGTGTGTTTCTTAATCTCCAATCTCCGATCAGATTGGTCGGCCGAAAGTCGATAGAGTGGAATCGTTTACCCACACCCGGCCGTCCAACGCGAAACATGTCCGGACAGGACTACGGTTACCGAGTGTTTTTAGATCAAGGCTTTACTGCATTCAACAAGAGGTCATTCGAGAGGTTGAGTTATAAACATAACACCAATTGTGAGTTCTGAAAGATAATAGAACTGAACACCACTAGAAACAATCACTACTGACAATTTTATGCAACTATATATTCCCAGGTCACATAGCTAGTGGAAGAAGTCGCCGATTTTGCGAATTAAACGGCTTTATTCGCGCGGCCGCGCGTTTGTTTCCGAAATTCTGATCCCCTAATTGTGCGGCTCGTTAATGCGTGCGGTATTATTGGTAAACAAATAGAGTGTGCAAATTCGATGGAACTTTAATATTGATACAAGCCCATTTAACGGCGCTCTTCCCG
Source organism: Lasioglossum vierecki (assembly GCA_028455595.1). Taxonomy (NCBI): domain Eukaryota; kingdom Metazoa; phylum Arthropoda; class Insecta; order Hymenoptera; family Halictidae; genus Lasioglossum; species Lasioglossum vierecki. Next base: position 9,754,921 of record CM052336.1, on the reverse strand, counting down.
CCGTGGCGCGGCACGCTGTTTCGAGTAATTTATACGGCGCGTACACCTTCGACGTTCTTGCATTATATCTCAGCATCGATTCGCAAAATTGTTGATGCTGCGGCTGCGGTTCGGTACCAATTGCCATTACGATGCCAACAACGGTATCGATGTGTTGCAATCACTCTGGGTTAGGTTAGGGTTCCTGGCGCTGCTGCTTTGTTGACATCTTTGCTGGTAACACGACTGTTAATGTCGAAATCCACTTTTTGATACAATTATTGTTGCTATGCGTTTTGGATAATGAATTAATTAATGTATGCTTTCAATTTACAATTTTTCGCCAGACGCATCGCAGTTTTACATACTTGTGTGCCGGATATACAAAATATAGACAATATTATATTAATAATAACAGAGCATAAGATGGCTGACTACTACAAAAATTATGATATCAAATGTTACGTCTAGACTGCTGATCTGTATGCAAAATAAAAATTGTTGAATTCGATTTCTCCCTTTCATGATTTTAATAGAGGAGAAATCGTAAATTGACATTTTCAGTTATTGAAATATTTTAACAATTTTGTATTTCATCTATTCAATTTTGCTATAAATCTATAAAGATCTGCAGTCTAGTGATAACTCTAATAATCTATGTCTACTTCTTACTGTTCTCTTCATTTTTATTGATAAAGTGTGCTGGCACGTATCATAGAACTGAAGACGTGCAGCAGCTAGTATAATATTTGCAAATGATCATTCGAATTGGAGCCAGGCCCGGTTTGATCCCAGGGCGGTATAATCGGCGATAACAATCGTATTTTGTCCCCGGTTCCTGGTTTTGTTCAGGGATGAAAGAAGGCACCGAGACAAAGCGGAGAAACCGGCAATTTCGAGGTAGCGTTACGTAATTTACTACCTTCCGTAGAAAAGTTCCGGGGCTAAATAAGAGAGCTAAGGTCTTATTAGGAGATGATGGGGGAGGGAGGAAGGCGATGTTATGCCGTTCCCAAGCATGGTTCTCGGGAACAACACGCTCTCTTAAGTTAACGGAACAGAGATGTGGAGGGACACCGGCAGATGAAGGTAGTTTGTCAACCGAGGGCTTGTTTCTAGTCCCAAGCGAACCTAATTAAAGTCGTACACTTTTCTTTCATTACCGTCCTCGTTTTGCCGTGCAGCCTTAAATCCAACATTCCCCGGCATGCTTGGAATTACTACAAATGATCCGTAAGGTATCTTACTTCCCTCGTTCGTCTAGAATGAAAATGCTCCCGCAGATTCTGTATGCTCTTTTACACCTACCCCACACAGACGTCGATGTCCCTAATTAAAAGCTGCTTCTTCTTCGTGAACACGACGCCTTACGCGAGACGTTAACGTTTTTTCATATACCTTTCTTTTTACTCTTCCATTATACTTAACATACTCAACAAATTTGGATGTTAAGTTGAAAATCCTGGTTGTAAAACATCAAGAACCTCAAGAAACTTATTTGTCAATTTTTTTCAAATTTTTCGATGAGGTGAAATTTATCGAAATTTATTAATTGTTTCATGTGTTACGAAAGATTAAAAATCATGTAATTTATAGATTTTCAACGATTTCCAACCAATGTTGCCGTTTTAATAAATAATAAAATTATCCTGGTTCAAAGTGCGCGCAATCAATTGTGAGTAATTATATATTTCTATCAAGAGATGGCAGAGTGTGAGGCCGAAGGAAAAACAGCCGAGCAGAATATTTGATTCGGCAGATTCCATCGGGCTCCGTCTCGCATTACCGTCAAGCCGAGATGGCGCTGCGTCCCATCAACCGAATAGCAGGCAGGTAGGCAGGCGCAGCGTCATCATTCCATGGTGGCCCCATGAGAAGCCCGCGAAACAGAGAGGTTGCACGTACGTGGCGTGGCATAGGGAACGTATTCCCTGATAGGATGGCTCGTCCGGAAGTCGCTTCGATACGGTTCGCTCATCCGTACGGTTCCCGAGCAAAGTTTCTGATTCTCTCTCTCCCTCTCTCCTCCCCTTCCCGCCCACCTCTCTCTCTGTCTCCTGCTCTCTCCGGTGAATTAACAACACCGCGGTCCGCTCTACTTGAACGGTCGTGTAATCTCGCGTATAGGCTGTCCCTTCCATAAACGTGCAGAGCATTGTCGGTTGCACACGAATGCCTGGCTACCCAGTGGTTACGGTAATGAAATTGCTACGCTTCCCCTGCAGCTGATATTATTCCGCTTCCAACAGGAATACCGGCCATTGCGTCGGTTGGTTTAGGGACCGGTGGAGTGATATTTCGAGAAGTTTCCTCGAGCTATTCGCGAGCTTGCTTCCATTAAGCATGTATATTGTCCGCTCTATACCTGCCGGATACGTACCACCCCCTACCAAACGAGCAGAACCACCGACTTTCAAGCTTTTCCTACCTCGTGACATTCCCGTTCTCCTCCTCCAGGTCGGCCAAGCTTTTTCCTCCGTCTAAGTGTCCTTAACCGCAAATTAATGGAAAGACAACGACCGTGTTTTTCGGCGTGTTCGTTTGTGCTCGCTCTACAATGCACGCGCGTATCATGCTCGTCCTGCACCCCTTCGCTATCGTCTTTTGTTACCCCGGCGATTCTCAACCCCGTGCAATTAATATACTTTTTCGGCGCGATGCGATCCAACGGACGAGTGCGATAAGGTATGATAACGATGCATTTTTGGTGATTTATGAGCCGCTTTACGAATTTTAGAGCTTTTGTGAGACACGGGGATTTCGGGAATTTCGGAGACATGGTATCTTGTTTGGGAGAGGTGGCTGGTGTGTGTTGTTGTCTGGTGTCCGATGTTTAACCCCTCTTGGTATGATCTATTTTATGCACCCAGCGATTACAACTTCTTTGTCGTTAGTAATTTTTAAACATTTATGCACAGACTTTTCAAGAAGAAGAAAGAGTACTAACAAATATTAATGACAGTTTTACCATATGTTTCCGGAATTTTCTAGATGATAAATTAGTTTTATTTCTCATCTTGGTTTTTATTAACCCTTTGTTCTGGGAGCTATTTTAACTCGAAAATCAAACGTTTCTTCTGATCCAGTATATTTACATTTTCTATGATTTTTTAAATTGGGTAGATATGAAATTTGATATAGTGCTTCATACAATACTTAAATTTTTAGTAATTGATTACATACCGACATATCTAATAATATTTTATATAATAAAGTACAATTTTGCAAAAAAGAAGGCAGTTCGGTAATTTTTACAGGACAAAAAAATTGATGTGGCTATATTTTTCTCTAATGGATAAATATTGTTGAAAGAAAGCATAAATCTGAATAACGTGTACATTTAATTGATCATATTCATTTCGACATTATACGGTGAGCTGCTCTAAGGGATGCTCGCAGCGTTGATGTCTCTTACGTCTGTAGTTTCGCCCCCATTGATCAAACTTATTGTTGAATTAGACCAGCCATCCTTATTCCAATGTTTTAAATATCACATTTGTGATTTTTCGAAAATGTTGAAGAAGGATAGAAAAATGGTTCTGCAAGTCCTTCTTCAAACCATTTCTGAAAATTATAATTTTTGTTGAATTTTGCTGTATTTTGGAGATATCATGGGAACGACACTTCTGAATGCTAGTAACCTCGTTCATCCGCACGTCATATAATTCTTGTGATAAATGCGTAAACTCCGAAGTCCATTGATTAATATTAACATTCAAATTTCAATTTCAATAGCTACATTATTGCGACGCGGCGAGACTCGTGAAAATCGTAACTCAACGACGTTAGCATAAAGTTCCAATTCCATTTTTCATAGTGTGCGAAACAGTGAATTCGCAGAAACGCGGGGCGCAATCTAATTACAGCGGAGTGTCTACAGTATAATGAAGCATTAACGAAAAACGATAACGGCGGAGCATGAGTTCAAATTAATACATAAGTGAGCTCTGCATTTCCGCAGTCTTTCCTTTATTCAAATGACGGTTGTTATATTCGGCGGTTATAACGCGTGGTCCTCGTAAAGTTCGGGAAACGAGCCGAGAAGAGCGTGGCGCAAAACGCGAAACAGCGCGACGCAGGATTACAGGCCAGTGTAACTTACGGGGAAATTTGTAAATGAATTATTTGGTATCGAAGTATGAGGGTAACCGGAGGCATAACCACGCGGTGAGCATTCCTGTTTCTATACCGGAGCAGTCAATATTTACACGGCAAACGGCGGCCAATGAATTCATGCAGTCTATGCGAAATGACATTTTATGTTCCGTTTACGTATTCATTATTTATTTTGCATGTTATCAACATTCCGCGCAATATTATCGCGCATAATGAGAAAAGGGGATCGTGTTCCAGCGTGCTCGGGAAAAACATTTTTTAATGGATGTGTACGGATCAGGAAGAAAAATAAAACAGATCTTGGAGGTTTATGGTGACCCGGGGAAACTCTATCATATGATTCCTTTAATATTTACCGTATCGTATAAATACACATTAACGCTATTTACGCGGGAGAGGATTATTTATAATATCTCACTGAGAAATTTATTTATTTCTACTTTTTGTCAACGGTACGGTTTAATGATTCATTTTAATATGCTCACCGATGGAAATATTTGACAGAGAAACAGCAATTTCGATCAGTGGATTATTACTGAAAATGCACGATCGATTCGAGGAAGTATACGATGATGGATATACGGTGGTATGCTCGTCTCGCTGAAACTGGTAATTTTAGTATGTCTACGGTGCTTAACGTCAGTCGTCGGAATAACTAGCAGCAACTTCGAAACATCTTCGTTTCAGTCATTAACCAACCTCCTCGAGCTCTCGGCTAAGACTTCGAAATACGTAGAGTATTATTAGAGTACATTTAACCGAAAATGGCCCGACGGAGGAGTTTCTCAAGAAAAAAAACAGGAACCGTTAAAAGGATTTTATTTTTACCGTTGACAATAGCCCTATAAAAATTTTTCATGATGTCCGCAGTGTACAAAGAAAGTATTCAAGTTAACGATGTGACAAAGATTATAAGTTCAGTTTGCGCTCGCATACATATTATTTCATATTCAAACAGCAAAATGTGGATTTTACGAAACACACGGAAAATTAAAATTGCACGGCCCGCTACGAAACATTTCAATTAAAGTCTAGAAAAGCAGCAAGAAATCTGTTAGTAGTAGCAGCAAAAAGAATAAAACCTTGTCTGTGGCTGAAAGTGGTTAATTTTCTCGAAAACGTGGACAGAATTGAAAAAAAGGAGTTTCCAGTTCATGGAATTTAATTAATGTTATCAGTAGACGGCGGGGCATTATGCAAATTAAAAATTGTCCGCGTCAATCCCCTGAAATTCAAGCTATAGAAGTTTCTTTTATTAAAGACCTCTGCGAAAACAGGACGGACATTTTAGAAAATTCTTTTAATTCTTCTACAACTTTAAATTCTCGTTTCTATAATAATGGGTGAAATCTGCCGTCTAGAGTGATTCGAAAAATCTCCAAAATCAGCTTATTCCTTTCGAACACAGCTAACAAAATTATGAATTTCGCGTAGGTTTTCGGGCAAATTGGCGAGGGCGTCGTCGCCTGTAATTATTAATTTTTCCGTAATTACAAGGAAACGGTTTGTTCGTTGCTCGGCACATTCTCTGGCGCAATAACAGCGTCGGCGTCGGCGTCGCGTAGTATCGTTTCGCGGCTATTGTCTGACTTTAATTACAGTGGACACTCGATATCAAGGAGCGGGAGCGGAAACCGCGGTAACACGCGGGCTAAGTAGATGGTAGATTATTCCCGAGGTGTTTAAGCGGAACTGGGTTCCAAGATTAGCGTCCGATTTCGCTCCGAAACTGATCCTTCGATTAGCCGTAACGGAACCACCGATCAGTTCGACCGGTCGAGAGAGTGAGAGAGAAAGAGAGGAGAGAGAGAGAGAGACTCCGCCCACGCGGCGCGAAGAACAATTTCTCGGCGCACGTAAGACGCCAAGCATAAAGGGGATTAGGTTCGCGAGCCGGAGCAGGAGGGCCGAAAGTAGTACCATCAGGAGAGCTAGTGAGAGCCACTGTCTGTCCGTGTGGCGGTTCAATTACTGTTACCCCGTTAACGACCGCGCCAGAGGGCCGATAATGTCGCGATACGGTCAGGGGTTAGCCGTGGTTCCTTTATGCTAACGAACGCGTACACACCACGGGCCCCGGCATACAGACAATCATATATCGACTACCGAAGATAGCGGAGAAATTAGCTGAAAATGGCGGGCCCCGGTGATTATTGCAACGGTCAATCTTAGTCGCACGGTTATTCGCGCGGTATCTGCCTCTTTGTCCGGAAACCCGCGTTCAATTCCCGATGGCCGACCGGAATCGCGGTAATTTGTAAGGGTCGTTTATCGGCTATAGCAAATTAATCGAAAGGATTACCGGTGCTCTCCCCCCTGATACGATGCATTGTTACTTGGAAAAATTAAAGGGACCCTCGTAATTAACTCGCGATCATCAAAAATTAACGCGCGAGATCCTGCGATTACATTTCGCTCGTTTCAATTTTTTATTTTCAGAATGCCGAGTACTTTCTCAGGAATTGCAAAAGAAACACGCCGGAACAAAATAAATCCATGAAATTATAACATTCTGGGTACATTAAAAAGTTCGTAATCGAGAAAGAGTGCTATCTGTTAAGAATTAGGTCAGCCGAAAGTAAAGCAAAAAATACAAACAAGAAAGTCTAGTGGAAACAAGAGTAAGCGAGATAAAATGCCACATGGGATTCGTTACAACACCTTCGGGTATTTCATACACCGCCTACTATTGGGTTAGTGTCTTTCGAACTAACATAAATACTTTCGTTTGCTTCTTATTAGCTTATGCCGGAAATTCGTCCTAGCATTGTCTAAAACCTACAATTGGTACTACATAATTTTATTCGAAGGAAACATAGCTAGACAATCAGTAGTATAAGTCAACCATTGATCAGGCTAGGTACGAAAACACGTATCACAGACATGTTCTTCAAAAGTCGTAAAATGTATAACTAAAGAATATTTGCTTCATTATGAATTCTATAACATAAATCAACGATTCTGGCTCGCACAGAAGTGTTTGCGAATTGTACACGTTTCAGAAATCTTAGAATATCCACGATCGTAAAGAATAAGTGAAGCGCACTCCTTCCTAGGTAAATCCGCTGGTTTCTTAACGGTAAACTTCATTTTATATGTGTATCGCAAGCTGGGTTATCTCCGGGGAACTTTGCAGTTTATATTAATGGAGTCAACGCATGAACAAACAGAGAACCGTGTGCTCAATATCACTTTCGTAAGAAACACACGGAGATAGATGTTCATCGTATACTGAGCCTTTAATACTTTAAGCTTGCCACTAATGTCTCTGCTGGTGCAGTGAAACTTGATGCACGTGCTAATGTTCAGTTTGCCAATCGGTGACCTACTATTTTTTCTTAAATCTACTTCTATTCCCCAGATATTTATTATGAGGAAATTTGTCTTCGAAAGTCGAATCCATCGAATAGGCTAATTTTTGCATTTAAAAATTGACAATCCCAGATAGCACCGGGAGGTCCAATGGACGTTCAGTGTATGACTGGCCATATTGAGAAAGTTAAAAGGAAATTTACAGGACGATTACAAAACATTAAAATTTAATTTTAATTTTACTTTAATCAAAATTTCATATATTACAAACACATTCATTTGGTACATAATACAATACAATACCATCGCGCATATAACATTAATATGTACAGTAATTCATAAAATAATATATATATATATATATAATTTCAATTTTATTATTATTAAAAATCTTTTAAAACTGTTTGTTTCTTTCTGATGAATAGATGTTTTGGATGTCTTCGCTGCACCTGAAAATTAAAATTTCTTGGTGAGAAACATTGTCCAATAAACGGGAAGATTTAACATGAATATAATAGGTTAGAAGGAAAGCTATGTCGTATTTTAAATAAGCAAGTAATTTTATTTGTAAATCAACATATTTTATTATAACATATTGTAACTAGCGAATCATTGGGAAACAGAAATTGACAGGTTGTTTGAAAAATGGCAATATATTGTTACAAATAATGGCAATTATATCATTGAGTTGTATTAATCATGTATTTTAATAAATTGATTCAAATGTTCTTTATAAAATACGATAGAATATTTCCTCCAACCTAATAATATTTTTGTATTTTCGTTTTGCCAGTAATGTTTTAATGGCTGAAAAAGCATGGTAAAATAAATATAAAATAAAAGCTTACCTGAAATCGCAGTAACAAGTTTCACCAACACAATCCTGATAAGTGGCTGAAGTCATCGAATCACTCACACACGCTTTTTATTAATTGGAATATTACGAACACGTGCACAAGGAACACGTGCTAAACTAACCTCACTTCACGTAAACTTCACTCAAAGTATTCAATTATCACTATTTTTCAAGAGTATGAATAATCTGAGGACAAAATGTTTTGAATAAAAGTTGAACAGTACTTAAACACGTACAAAATTCTATATTTAAAATTTCGAAAAAATATTTCTCTCGACAAAAAAACATTTTGATTTTTTAAATGTTAGAATACATTTTTATTACATAATGTTATAGCTGGCGTCAAGGCGAATCCAACCACCTACTTTTTTATTACCCTGAGCTCATAAATAATGCAACAATATGTTATTTCCGTTTTTCGGCCAAATACGACGCTTTGACTCTGTCACTCTGCTCACCTGTCACATAGGATTATTTTCACGGTTCCTGATATGTATAATATAGCATATTTATAAATAACTATTGTTATAAATATATAAGTATATATATAAATAAAAAATATATGATGTCCTAAAAAAAACTGATGTCCTACGGACGTCCGAAATTCAAGTCCGACGGATGTCCTTCAGACCTGAAAAACGAATGTCCTTGAGACAACTGTTTAAATCCAATGGATGTCCGAAATAAAGTGGACATGAAACGAACGTCCTTCGAACATAAAGCGGTAAGAATAGTCAGAGGGTTAATTATGAGCAAGAATTATGAACAATTTTTAAAAATTGATAAGTGAATCAGTTCTAAACATCAATTATATAGCATTAAGAATGGTCAGAGTATTAATTATATGAACAAGAATTACAAGCTGGTTTAAATTCATAAATAAATCAGTTCTAACCAGCTATTATAAAGCTGTGAGAATGGTCAGAGGGTTAATTATGAGCGAGATACAGAAGTGAGGTGATAAAACAGGGAATGAAAACGAAAGATTTCGATAGACAATCAATCGGCCGTAAGAAAGCGGTTAATAGGAAAAGAGAACAAATAAGAGGGATAGAAGATGACGTAGACAGAGAGGAGCAGTGGGCGAAAGAGAGCAATACTGGTAACCGGTAGCAAAAGGCGAGAGACAAGGAGAAAGGGCAGTCAAAGCAGGCTAGCAAAGGGGGTTTTGCGCAATGCGCCCGCCAGCGCTGCAGTGGAGTTTATTCCTGATCTCTTGCGTACGCTCTCCTCTCTGTTTGTGAATCATTGTGTGTCACGAGGTGTTGCAGTTTCAAACTTTTTGCTCCGCGTGTCCCATCGCTTTGATCTCATCTTTGTCCCGGCGCTCGAGCGAGTGGGCGAGCGAGCGAGCGAGTTCGCGCGTGCTTTCTTTTCGATTCGTCGGCAAACAAGACATGTACAATTGTTCATCGAATTGCAAATGTTCAACCCATTCAGTTTACCCGCCGCATCGTGCCGGTGTTTGCCCTCAACTCGATTGCTATTGTTGGCGAAGGTAGCTAACTATCTCTTTCCGCCGTGCAAAAAAGAGAGGCTCGACCGTTTTGTCGAATCACAAATGTTTTATTTATTGGCTTGACCTATTACTTTGCGGGCATGTTTGTTTGCGAGCCGATTGCTGTTGTTAGCGGCAACTTTGCATCTGCATTTAACACTTTGACTGCCGCGGCGTGTCGCTCGTGGAATTGGGGCACACGGTTTTTGGGCTAGGAAATTCGATTTGTGTATACAAGACAGTGCAAAGAATAATCATTGTGAAAACTGTTGTTCTTGTAATGCAATGCATGACATCTATAATCTATAGTAACACCTTTCTGAATCAATTACAAGAAACAGAAGCTAATTAAAACTATATTTCTTCCTTCAATAATTCCCAAACTTCGTTATAATTTTTCGAGGACAATTTGGTTCTTTGTACGGAGAGAATTTAATAATTGAATACATTGGTCAGGGAAGGTTTCTTCAATTCTGGTATCCTTTCAATAATAGTTGTACAATACATAAATTTTATTATCTAACCACACATTATCAGGCTAAGTAAATCATCGTCCAATCGATACTTTCCTAAGTGCAACGACTTCGAGCAATCGCTAACACGTTTGATAAGGCTTTATTTACTGTATGTAATACCATGTAGTACTTACAGCATCCTACTTGCCAAGCATCGATCTCACTAAAGCATAGTAGTCAACATTAAAGAATTTCATACCTTGATACTCTATTTGAAAAATATTACGATCACTCTTTTAATTATAGAATTACAGAATGATACTTTAGTTCGACTGATTAATCGCAGCACAATTACTTCAGCTAAAAGTCACAGGATCAGCGACATCGATAATATTGAGGCGTTAATAAACCGCGGAGACAAACGATGATAAATCAAATAAAACCCGATGAAGTAAACAAGTCAGTCGTCGATTGAAATCTAACACAATTCCGCGAGAGAATAAAGCATAATCGCTAGGAGCAGACAAAAGCGGTAGATTTTGAATAATTCAACGGACTGCGTTTGAAATGCCGTCATCCGGTGTCTCTCTATGTTGTTTCCTTGCGAACAATTTAAATCCTCTGCACGTATTACTTTATTTTTACTGTTATCCGATACCACTCTAAAATATCAGCTGGAATATGACTTTTCAACTCCAACTGCGCCGCGGCGCGTATGCTTTTGCTCTCGAAATTCAAAACCACTTTGAAGATGAGAAAGAAATTCCATTCGATCGATCGTCATTGATACGTTCCGAACGGCCGTGAGAACTAAACAAACACACCTATGAGAAGTCGCATCCTGACAGGAAAAGGCGCCAGTCACAGAATAAGAAGCTTCTGCTGAAACACAATGCAACCGCGTGTCAAACATTTTATCATAACTTAGAATAAATAGATTCATTCGCTTCATGAATATTTCACTTCATTTTTACAATCTATATTTTATATTTGATCAACATTAAATATTCTTCTCTCCGAGCACGTTTTGCAAATTCTTAAAATCAAATAGTTCGAAACTAGTGTCGTATAGTGAACTTTATCTCCTCTAGCATAATCTATGAATCCTGTGCCGTTAATGAACAATTCAGTTTGGATAGTTTCGAAAGAACATTTTAATCAGGCACGTTATCAATGAAAATCAATTTTCTTAGCTCATTTACACTCGAACAGTTTCAAACTCTAATACACCGACACAGGCGGAGATAGAATTTCAGCTTCGACGTGAAACTAGATTAAAGTAAAACTAATTTAACAAGACGGAGAATCTGTATTTTCCCCTGAAATGTATTTGTGATGTGTGAAGTGAAGCTAGACCACAGCAAATAAATAAATTCGTTATATCTTTTTTGATAGTGTCACATAGTGATTCGGAGAAGCGCTACTGCATTTCGTGTGAATTTTTGGCGTGAAACGAAAGAAGTGGGAACCAACGGCGGTCAGCAAATTTTCGAATGGATTTTCGCAAATACTCGTGTCACCGAAGCGGTTAAGAGGCAGCGCAGCGCGTCGTGAAAAACAGAAAACAGAGGCCAGAAAAGACCGATATTCCCCGAATAAGTCGTCGGCGAGCATTTCCCTCGACCGGACGAAAGTCTATCAAACGCAATCCCAACGGACGTTTTAAAAAAGTTATACGGGAACAAAGGAAACAACTCGCGGGTAAAGCGAAATGGAAAAGTCGCTTTCCGCATTATCTGTTGACAATTCATTATTGGACCCGATACACCCGTTTTCGAATTCCAATAGCGAAAAGTTTTCCAACGGCGCGCACCCGATCTGTCCGTACCTATTCTATCACAAACAAACAAACATCGGGCTCTCGCTGGTTCGCGTGTCCGTATAGTACTACAGGGTGACCGGTTTTAATCCATAAATGCAAATTATTTCTACACTATGTGCTGCGTGAAAGAATAGTTCGGATAAGAAGCGAACAATTTCCGAAGAAGCCACTATCCGGTGCATGTATGAAGGTGATATATACAAATTTTTGAATGGAACTGCACATTGTTTTGAATACAATGATAGATGCAGCTCGTTTCATTAAATGATTTTTTTCTTGAAATTTTCGAAATTGTCAGAACATTTTTCAGGCAAAATGTCCGAGTAAACTTTTTCATTCGTGCATATAGGGTGAGTTTGATTGGCAAATGAGCGAATATAAAAAAGTGACTTGCATAATAGCAGACACTTGCATTTGCATGATCGAATAAGTCTGTTCTGGGGTAGCAGATTTAAACCGGTCACCCTGTATACAAACGGTCCACGCGATACCGACCTTCGCTCGCACAGCAATTCGTACGCGCGCACTTCTACGAATCCTCGAAATAAACCCGTTGCCGAAGGGAGCCTCGCTCGCTGCCCCAACGTGTTTGTTTAGAAAATAAGAACGCGTCGTCGAAACTTGTATACCCAACTCGCAGCATACAGGCCCTCACCCTCGGCCCCCGAGTTTTCCACCCCTCCGCCTGAGTTCTCTCCACCCCCGCTCACCCTTAAGCGGCCGCAGCCACATACCGCGTATTCCGCCCGCCCCGATATGTCGCCGTGTATTTTTCTTTCCACATTCGGAAAGTTCTCCACCTGCGGTTGTTATTTTCTCGACAATATTTTAGCGATAGTCTCCAAGTAGTATTCTAGCGGAGCACCGTTGCAGCTGCACGCTGCACGTGCGCCATTGACGGTTTGAGTACCCCCATCTTTATTTTCCTCCTTAATACTTCTATTCCGCGCTTCTTCCTTTCTCCTATCCCTCTTTACCGTCGCGTCCGCCACTTTCTATCCTTCTTGCATCGTCGCCCTCGTTTTGATCGCCAATGCAACCGGAAGTTCTATTCTGTATCGGCCCCATATTCCTTCGATACCGATCCTCGTTGGGGGTGGATACTATCCACAATTTTTAAGAATAGTTCCTTTTTCGGAAAAGTTGTCTAGAAGTGATCAGACGATTTTTTCATTCTTTTAAACGAGGCTCCAGTTGACTTTTGGACTTTTGGGTTATTTTTCTGAATACGGAACTTTTATTGGCGATATTTCACTGGAAAAATTATTTTTGTTCAAAATAGTAGTTTAGAAGGCTTTCTTGTCTCGTTTAGCAAATTTTCATTACCTGCAAAATTCACGTCAGCACTTCACTCATCCTCAAGATTATTCTAACAAACACAAGAAATTTTTCTTGCAAAATGATCGACAAAAATATTAATCTGTGCAACTATTCTGTGCGCAACTAATTATTATCATCTTTAAATTAATGTTTTAAAAGATTCTTACTATTCGCTCCTAAAATCTCTAAACTCGCGCCACGCCTGTTTAAATGGTCGCAAACAAATATCGCCGCACAATTTGATGACACATTAAAAGGATCACGTTGAAACAATAAAATCGTTTTATCATCCCAGCAAACCGCCGCTCGGTCGCTTGCGAACATTATTATCATCTTGTTAAATTATTAATTGGTTTCCTTTCGGCCGCGGTTTCCACGAGCCACATTTCAACGTTCCTGTTTACCGTTTGATTCACATAGTCGCGTTATTAACCGTTCGGTATAATCGCAATTTATTAATATAATGACGATTTACATAAGTAATAATCAGCTGCGTTGGTACACGCACATAACACAGTGTACAATATTATCGATGCAGCAAGAATTAGTTATCCACAGAAGAATAGTATAATTACTGTATGGCAGTAAAGAGTAGTAAACGTTGTCAAGTAGCAAAAATCGTTTTGCTGTTTAAAAAGTAAATTAAAAATGTTATCATCCGTAGCATTGTTGAGTTGTTCTTGAGGCAAGGGTTTTTGGAAAATCGTGTCTGACCATGGCCGACCGTTTCTACTTCATCATACTACTTTTCTCAGGCTGCTGGTCCTTGTGCAAGTATCCATGTTAATTGATCACTGTACGAAGAATACCGCACAAATTGCACACTTGTTTCATTAAATGAAATAGTGTATTATTTAATACAGTATTTGACTGAATTATTTCAGTAAATAAATTCTATTAAGTAGAAGATATCTCTCGTTGAAAATGAAATAACTATTTAACGAAAATAAAGTATGTATATCTGTAAAAAAGAAATAGACCGTTTAATAAACACATATTCACATACATACCATAAATGTTAATATTAATATACTCGATCCTAACATATTTTCAAATTGTCCCCACGCAAATGAAAATACTTCTCATTCTAATTGGAGTCGATGGATAATATTGGATTGGAACAAAAGTTTGTAGCGTTTGTAAATTACAATTAAAAGTTAAACTTCAGACATTTATTCAGTAACATATTTCCCATTCTGTTCTATTACTTTTTGCCGTTTTCGAGGTAATTTCTCGCGTTATTGAATAAACACACGAATAAATACCTTAATTTTATCATCGATTTTTAATTTGAAAACACTATCAACTTTCTTTCCAACCCAATACATATTTACAGGGTGAATGTGACCAGTCGCAAGCAATACGAAAAATTAATTAAAGCCCGCATTGTGTAGCATCCGACACACCGGAACACAAACGTGCATAGAGTCCACAGTTTAGTTATGAGAGAGTAGTATACTTGACAGCCATGGGCGCACTGTTTCGAAGCTTGATATTTCATCGCGTGCTAATTTCGAATGAAATTGTTGCACTTAAATAGGTGCGATGCACCGTGAAATTCGGTATTGTAGTGTCGCGCGAAATTTCCCGGTGACTTCGCCCCGATGCGGTGCCATGGCGCAGGAATGAAAATAAATAGTGTACACACTGAAAAGCGGCGGAAGCACAGAAGGCGAGAGAGAGAGAGAGAGGGAAAGGCCGAGTGACGACAACGCGACCCGCGAAAAACGCACGCGTGCATAACTCAGTGGTTTAATCGTGAATGCAGTCTCGGCACGCATAATGAAAGCGCCTCGAAAAACAAGCAGCCGGTGTGGCAGGGGGCTAGCAGTATAGCGCCAGCAGCATCAGCGCTCAGGTTGCTAGTTGCTCGGACGCCGATACCACAACTGCGTAACGCAAGCTAACAATATTTAGTGGGGTCGGTGGATATTTAGAAAGGACGGTAGACAACATTCTTGCGGTCGGCGCTCGTGAGCACCACTCTAAACGGAAAATTTACTCGCATGGTCGCTCCAAAAACTAACCCCACGCTTCCCTGATTTTCGGGAAAATCTTCATGTCTGAATTATTTTAATGTCTCAAGTATGGGTAACATAAAAATCGACATAACTTCAATATCGAGTATACCATTCTCGTAAACAATCTTCATCTTCTGAAATGTCCGTTAGTGATTCTAAAAATTATTCCAAACATGCTTTTGCTTTTCAAAAATTATAGTAGTCTGAAAATAAACCTGAATTCATTTTAAATCCTAAGACAATTATTTTCATTTTGTTCTAACATTGCTAAAGCTCTTATACTCATACTTTGATCATGTTGAAAAAATTCCTTTTCAGGAGCCACGCTAGCATGAGTGTCCGAAGAGGATGCGATGCCGCAACCCCGAAATTCCGATCAACATTTCGACGGCTCCGGATAATTCATTCATGATAAAACCTAACTCCGACGGGGTTAGCGATATGCGAAACTTCGGCCGGACGCATGAATAAAAAAGTGGGCCTCTTCGGAAGTTTGAAGGAGTTCGACGTGCACTTTAAGAACAAGCAACTGCGCATTGGTAAAAAGTGCGCATTCAGTAGTAACAGAACTCCTTCAATAGTCTTTTTTTTTCTACACCGGGCGAAAAAATTTTCGAAGTAGGACGAACGGCCTTGGAGAGAGGAGGCTCGGGCGATTCATGGCGGAGAGTACTGAAAAAGGTCCAGCATTTTCTCAAAGCGCCCGGTTGTTAAGGTTTTAAGTATGCAACGAGTAATCTGCCTGGTACCTCGGCCGGGTTTCGCAGGCGACTTCGTTACACTGCTGCCTAGGAACAAAAGCTGTTTCTCTTGTATTAAGTTTGTCGGTTCCGCAGTAAAACTGTTAGTTTACGCGGCTACTTTATTCATTAACGGAGGAGTCCGAGAGTATAGTGAATGGCGTCGGTGTTCTCGGCACCAACCCGTTTGCGCCAACCTTTGCTTCCCCGTTGTCTCGTTGTTAATTGACGTAGAAAACCCGCACCCCCAGCGCTCCGAAACTCTACGGATGAAACCTTTTATTCCGCTCGCACCCTTCTCTCGATGATTAAAAGTATATGGCACTTCCTGTTTCGCTGCGAGACGCTTCAAACACTTTGTTGACTTGAAAGAATAACATACACCTTTACTGACCATGCAGAAATGCAATAGTATTGTTACTAGTGCGCCCTTTCTAGATCATTAAAAGGACTTCCTATTTATTTGTGAAACGATTGAACATTTTTTTAAATCGATGGGCTTTTCAAGTCGTTTCGAAAAGTACTTTGGTATACATTGATCTGCTGCTGCTTAAGTCATCAGACAGTCGAAGCAGTTTAGAACCCCACTGGAGTAATCAGTGGAGTGCTTTACTACCAAGCAGATGGCCAGGGTTCTTCGATTCTTGGTAGGTCCATTAACAATTTCAAACAGTATTCAACTCGATTCATTGTATGACTCAATAAGGATTTAATTCAAAACCATTAGTATTCCACTTGTCGAAGTTCCTGTCGCATCTACACTGAGAAAAAGTTTTCTAGAATAGACGCAGTCGATTAGACGATGTAAAGTTACAATAAAATTATAACGAATTCCTGAAGTTCATTCTGGAAAAAACGAAGCAGCACTCTTCGATCAACTAGAAAGCCCGGAGTGCATGCCTCGCGATTCCAGAATGTCTGCTCGTTTCCCTATTCCTTCAGAGCCAGCTGCGCCTAATTAGCGAGCATGCAAATTTCCTCAAAGAAAACAATCCGTTGGCGCGGCGGCGCGTCATCGGTGAGAATATCGTGACGCTTATTTCGCACGCGGCGATAATTCTAAAATCCAGTATATCCAGGCCAACCGGCTGGCAAGGTAAAAAGGTAAAACAGGTCTCGCGGATTACGAATTCATGCCGGCACTGTTCGACCCGCTGGCTCATATATATTTGAGGCGGTTGGTGATCCGAAGAAACGAGCGGTGACGTAGGGTCTACATATTTCATAATGGCATGTGGGGGTGGCAAAGGAAAAAAGTTCCTGAAGAACCGAGCATTTCAGTGATTAACATGTCAGAGAGACATTCTATCTGCCCCGGTGCCGCGGCCGGTTCTTGATCTAGAATTCTGTTTAATTCGAGCGCATTAACTCGGCTTTCGAAAAAGTAACGTGACCATCCCTCCGTAAAGGCGCGTTCACTGGGTTATGCGAGATGACGATGGCGCACATTATGGGGATTCGTAAGGTGCCGGTGACCTAGCCCAGCGCTGAAAGTGGATACCATAAGCGACTGAGACGGGGAGTGGGTGTATTATTGAAGAAGAGGAGAGGCGGTGGAGCCCGGGTCCCGCCAGGGAAATTAAAGGGCTTTTTAATCCCGCAAGACGAATCGCCAGCATCTCACGGAAAATTTCATTTTCTCGCGACGTAAACGGAAGATAATAAAAGTAAGCAGCTAACGTTTAACATATTGCCTGCGATACGACACCAGAGATCTTACCCTGATCCACGGCAAGCTGCTTATCAGGCATTAGAGCGACGCCACGCTTCTCAGAACGAACGTCTACGGTCACGATCCGCCAGGTGAGTGATTGATCCTGGGCTACTATGTTTTCACTATGACATAGCGATTTTCTAAAGGAATAGGCAGGTGACCCTCTTTGCGATGTAGCCTTGGAAATTTTACTATTTTCTACATATTATTCAATATTTCGGATATTATGAATTTTTATTCTCGGCGCCACGGTTCGATCATTTTTTCTACACAACAAATAGCTATTTTTGTTGGAATACTAAACGCTGGATTCGGATTTGAATCTTCCGGTTCAAGAACCACGTTAGCTATTGAAATGTTTTTAATACGAGGAAAGGAAAGGATGTGTTTCGTCCTAATAAAAATTCATAATGTCCGACAGATAAATTACGATCGATAAAGTAATTAATTCTATTATTCGGTTGAATTAGTCGGTTGAATTAGTTGAGAAATACCAATTCCAGCTTCGACTTAACCATACAGTATAGTATGATGCAAAAAATATGTGTATGAATTAAAAATGAACTTTATTATACAGAAAGAATGAATAAACTATAGTATAAATTATAGAACCTATGAAAATATAATTCAATGAAGATTAATAAGACAATGGCTCTAAAAGACGACATACGATTTAAATTTTTCTCTGAATAGCTCCACTTCGAGACGTCGTTTAGAACGGCCAAAACGTTTTTGCCTTTAATTTCTAGAAAAAATTCACATAAAATGAATATTGAAAGCTGTCCTCCGGTGGGGATAAAGCCCGTCGCGAAATTTGTACAATGTCGTCGGAAATTATCATAAACCTATAGTAAAGATTTAATAGTTGGAAGTATACTCGAATACCGGATACGACTTTATGCTCGAAACAATGGAAAATATGCTGCATAGAGAGAAACCGAGAGAAGGAAGAAGTTGAGGAATTTGAAGCATCGAGATCACTCGAAGTATCAGAAATTTCAAGCGTCGGTCGCTTTGCTTTCCCGCGAGCTCGCGAAAGTAGGAGCTCATTTTCTATAGACGCAATACGTCAACGGGAAAAATTTGTGTAATAACCGACTACCAACGTATTGTCCGTCACGAAAATATTGGGACACAACATCATTTTGGATCCTAAGCTTGAATGGACATACGACTATGTAAAAAATTGTGTCGAACTGTGTTAAAGCACATTATAAACCATATATTCCTAATAAAAATGGCTTGTTTCTTATATATAATTGCGTTATTATAAAAGAAAAATCTAAAAAATGCAAAATTTTAATTCTTTCTTCAATTTATAAAATAAAAATTATACCTTCTGTATAATTACTCAATACTTTCTTGGGTATCTTTTTGCAAGTAATCTGTTTTTTGATTCTTCTCTATTATGTATTGACATTTTATGTGCTCGATGCTCAGCATTGTAATTGCGCTTTAAAATGTATACTTTACAACTAGAGTTAGACTAAGAAATTTCGGAATGTCGTGTCTCTTTTTGAGCGACATGCATATTCCGAGTTCGCAAACTCACCGTATTATAATTTTCTACAAATCACAAGACAGCCCGTTGGTCATTGAGAGACGAAAGACAGCACACATGAGGTATCTTCTAGGCTGGGAGTGTATGTTAGGGGTGTATGTGCGCGTAGCCACCCCTACAGAACTCTGTCCATCCGTCAGTCTACCGGTGTGTTTATTCAGAACGACGGGGAATATGGAGGAGTGGCTATAGTGAACAAAATCCAGCGGCAGTCGCGAGTGTGTGTGTGTGTGTGAGAGAGAGAGAGAGAGAGACAGAGAGAGAGAGAGAGGGAAATAGGAGAGAGAGAAGAGAGAGTGGCCTAGGGAGTGAGTTACGGGGTTGCTTGGAACTGCGCTTGCCCTTGGGCATGTAATTACGCGCTTCGTTTCTCGAAAGCCTCCAGGGTCAACGCAAACGCGGACTGGTAGCCACGTTATAGAGAATACCCTTCCTTCTCTCCTGCTCTCTTTACCGCAGCTCGCTGATTTTTTCATCTTATTCTATCTTGCAATGAATGCTATCCCCTCGTCCCTGATGATCCTTTCTTCATGCCGACCAACCCGTCCATTACCCGGCCCCGTCGACCCCCACGGCTAGCCACGCTGAAAGAAGCCAGTTCACTTTCTTCCTCGGTTTCCCTTAAGTGTTAATTTTTTGCTTTGTCGTCCGGTGTGTCCACGCGACTGTGCCCCAAACGATTGTCATTCCTGTTCTTATCGCTACTGTTTAGTTCTGCTGCTCCAGTCCGATCAGTTTTCGAGTCTGTTGTAGCAAGCACCGTTGCGCAAGTTCGTCCAATTTGAAAACTGTGTGCACGAGGAAACTACCTATACGGATCGTTGCACAATTCTATTTTTATTGTTGGCGTAATTTTGATCTGATATTGTACCTGCCGTGCACTAACAGTGACATGTGTTGCTTTATGTAAGTCCTTCTGCCATGAGAATGAAGAGGAGTCGAGTATAACAACGTTCGTTGACAAGACTAGCCAATATTATTAAATGAAATATTGTAGAAGAAATATTTGAATATTATAATCTCCATCAAAATCATGTCCAGAATTACGAGAGTAAGAAAATCGACGAAGATTAGTGTTGGAATTTACCGATATCATTGTCAAGAATGCAAATCGACCGTATTTCTTATTATCGGTATGTAATTTATTCGGAGGCAAGCTCGCTGAATATTTAAATCTTCTCAATTTGCATAATTTGCATTATGTACAGGATGATGAAGCTGTTGCGTGCATATAAAGTAAAGCGCCTTATTGTACGTTATTTCAATAAATACGCCGCGCGGCTACAAAATGCTTATGTAAACGCGGCGAGGGTAGCTCCTATGTGTAATTCTATGAAACAGGAAAACGTTACCACCATAAATATGCGCCTTACCCTTAGGCATTGTTCGCTCACTTGGAAAAGTTCCTCGAAGGTCTAGGTTTGGTCAGTCGAGTGAAACTGTTTTGAGAAGCGGAGCGGTGTGCGTTGCTTGCACGTTTGATAAACAACTGGCGTGGAAATCGAGAACTTCATGTGAGGCCATGGTAATTATATTTCCACGAAATATACATTGCGAAGAAACGATAAGTTTTAATTTT
Organism: Lasioglossum vierecki; assembly: GCA_028455595.1. Taxonomy (NCBI): domain Eukaryota; kingdom Metazoa; phylum Arthropoda; class Insecta; order Hymenoptera; family Halictidae; genus Lasioglossum; species Lasioglossum vierecki. The sequence continues at coordinate 9,733,948 of CM052336.1, read as the reverse complement.
TTGCAAATTCTCTTCTACTTGTAAATTACGACCGAGAAAGAATTTCCAAACACTGTAGCTACAGAATAAATCATACAGCAACCGGTTAACACGAGCAACAGTATGAAACCTGAGTACTAAACGCAGATTCCATCGCACAAACACTTTTGTTCTTCAATTAGTTCGTAGAAGGAAGGTTCTACGGCCAGAACCGAGTAGATCAGAGGCGCATCCTGAAGCATAATTGCCCGCAGACGGGGATATCAATCCGGCATCGGTTTTGTCAGAGCTTTAGACCGTTTACCACATAATTCCCTGAACTAGAAACAACGGGAGCGCGTGTAAAGTTGAGTTTGGGAGCAAACGCTGCCAGGTACGTTTTGCTTAGACAGAACATAATGTATATGCCGCCCGTGGGTTTAAGGATAGGGGTTGCCGAAGAGAGGGGGATAGAGAGAGGGTTGGCCGAAGGGCCTGGCCGGTTACGTCGAAACAACAGCTACGACTTGAAGACCTCGAGAGAGAAAGAGGAGAGCGAGAGAGGGAGAGAGAGGGAGAGAGGTATAGTCCGCTCAGGTTACCGCAACATGCCGACGGCCTCTTGAGCCTGGACATCCTAGGAGTTTAGTGGGACGCTGCACACCTCTGCTGCTCTCTGCCGTTTCTCCTTGCGTCTCTGTGTTTGCTCACAAAGCCCGCGGAGAAAGGGCGAGGTTAATTAATTAACGAGTTTTTACTTAGGCCACGGTAGACTAAGCCATGCGCGAGCCGAGAGCCCGACTCGGCCCGAACCAGCTCGCTCTCACCCTTCTCTCCACACCCCCGCATGCCCGTTTGTTTGTCGTATTCTCGGCTTGTTGGTAACTGTTAGTCATTTATGTAAACGTAATTTGGAAGAGGTTGGGTGGCACTAGCCGCAGGCCACATTCCGCGCTAAATCAAACATGGCTATGTTCCGACGGCCAAGCCGTACCTACGAACCGTGGGAGCTTAATGCTTCGAAAGCGCATGAAGGGTCGCGACGAACACGAATCCCCCGGCACCGCAAACTTTATGGCCCGCGAGAGCCGAGCTATGCATTCCTGGACAATACTATTTGCTGTTCCGCGAGTGCATCTCGCGAAATAAACCTACTCCCGCGCCGCGCCACGCCGAGCCACCCCGTTTCCCGTCTCGCTTGCTTTTTCTCTCCGTCGCGCAATTTTTCCCTTTTTCCCTTCTGTTCCTTTTTCCTCGAGTTTCAGTCATTGCGTTTGTTAGCCACGTTACTCTGGACCTGATTCGCTGATCCGGGAGGAGAAGAGATTGTTTGCGATGCTTTATTCGCCAGTCTGATCTTTCAATGATGCATGGATTAATTCAGGGTGTCGTCGAATTAATGCTTATTACTGGACCACCTACGGATTGTGCGTGCATTTATAGTGGCCGCGAGTGGATGCAGTGCAATGAGGAAAACTATTTTAATGGAATTTCAAATAGTCTTTGCCCGTCCGACGTGATTACTGTCACTGCTGGTCTTTGTATATAAGCATACGTTTTTTCGAATAGGAAAACGAGATAATTGTTATTTTTATAGACGATTTTTGACGTTGCTGGGTTACATGTAATATGTAATTTCAAGTTCGATCAATCTGTGTACTTACTGGTATTTCCATCATTTTTACAAATTATAAATTTGATCTCATTTGCATTCGGGCATTTAAAAATATTCTAATCGTTGCGATTATGAATAAAATTATAAGGTGAGGATGTAAAAGGCGTCTTCCAGTAAAATAATAAAATGAGAAGAGAGAGAGAGATGTCGAAAGAGAATTATTGATAATAAATGAGTCAGATTCGAGAGAACAGTGAACAGACTCTATTAAAAATGAATGTCTATCGTGGAACGGTTGAGGTGGAGTAACAAGTGACCCGTTGTGTTTCTCCCTTCTATCTCTCTCGCTCTCGTGTTCCGTTTGCTCCTTTGCTTACCCTCTACATCATTTAGGCATTCAGGCATCCGATTTTCAGGATCCACGTTTGTCTTCGTCGAATTATTTTCAATTTTTAAATACTTCATCAGATTTAGTGGTCAGTAGACTGAAAATTGTATTCATTTATGACAGATATGATCGAATGCGGAACAATGGAAACGTTTAGATAATTTATCCTTCTCCCCCATTTCTCTGTTCTTCCTGGTTCCGTCTTCGGCAGCTCTCTGCATCATTCAGGCATTCAGGCATCCGATTTTCAGGATCCACGTTTGTCTTCGTCGAATTATTTTCAATTTTTAAATACTTCATCAGATTTAGTGGTCGGTAGACTGAAAATTGTATTCATTTATGACAGATATGATCGAATGCGGAACAATGGAAACGTTTAGATAATTTATCCTTCTCCCCCATTTCTCTGTTCTTCCTGGTTCCGTCTTCGGCAGCTCTCTGCATCATTCAGGCATTCAGGCTTCCGTTTTTCTGTGCGTACATTTCTCCAGAGGCGTTTACTTTATTTGCGCACGCAGGAACAAACACACACGTGTGTATAGAGCGGCGAGTATCATGGCCACCATAAAGGACTGCGCGCACGCATAAATCCCAATTACAACTACCAATGGTGCAGGCCAGCGGTCGTGACACGCTGCAAAGTGCAGCCGGCCCATAAATTCTGCCAGCCGGACGTACCGAATTTTCCATGCAATTTGAATAAGAGATACGCATTTGGGGAAATATGCACGTGCCCGTTCGCTCGCGTGCACCGACGTTCGTCCATCTGTACTCTTCAATGTGCGCGGAATTTTCGGTGCGCATCGCGTTCAAAGCGCTGCCGGGCTTATTGTTTGTGCTGTACCTACCGGTTCGCTATTATTTTCGAATAAATTCAGAGCTCCAGGAAAAGATCCGCACCGTGCGTACACGCTCGCTACGATTCTCCGATTTCAGCCTCCCTGTTCGACACCCTGGATTGGATTTCTTGCTGAGTGCTCGAAAATTATCCGATTTTTTTTTCCTTCACTGACCCAGCCGATGTATCGCCTTCAGCCCCGATCGCGGAAACCAATTAACAGTTATACCGGACTGTTAATAGATTTCTGTGGGAATTCTGAAGAAGACGAAATAGACCAGTTCAAGTTCTTAATGAACTATTCTTGTTCTCGAGTCCGGTTGTCACCAATTTTTAAGAATTGTTTTCGAAAAAATATCGAACCATTATGATTTTGCACACATACACTACCGCTCAAAGGAACCCGCACACTTCCTTTTATTGTACAAAATGTAGTTTCGGTTAGTAGGAAAAATATTTATAACAATTTTGTCACTTTTAATTATTATTATTATGTATATTCCGGTATCGTAACACAATAGAATTTATTATTATGTCAAATTATTGTATGTAAAGAATATTTTAAAGGATTTCAAGTTTCACATTATTTTATTTCTAAGGTGTAAGTACTAATAATAAAATACTAATAGATTAGAAAGCTAATTGAAAGATTGCCCCAATTAGTGCTAGTGGTAATATCTAAGTAATCCCGGCGGATAAATCAACGAATCTCGTATTTAATTTTATAAATATATACAATCATAAGAAAGTAATAAAAATTGATTTCGTAAATCTTTTCGTATTAACTTTTCGTATTTACTGGTATTTAGAAGCACACGTGTGAGATGTCATCGTCGTGACATCACAAAAATCGTGTCGAATGTTCCTTTCATAAAAAAATGATGGAATGTAAAACATTAGCACCAATAATATATATAAAAATGTAACTTTGTGAAAAAAGAAAGATTAACCTACATCAGAGAAGGTTTGAAAGGACTTATGTATGGCTAGGCGAAACGTTTAAGAACTTACGAAGAGCTCTTTCAGTTCGAGGAAGTTATTTCGAGAAGCCCGTAATTAAAGAAAACGGAACGACGATCCGGTAGAAAACGTTCAAGCATAAACATTGTCCGGAGAAGATAATACCGTCGGGGAACAGAATGCCGGAAGTAAATTCAGAACGAAGCAAAAAATGGTGAAGTAGAAGCAGAGTAAATATTACGTGTAATTTAATGAGTGAGCGAATGCTTTCTATCAGCGCAGGAGCTCGCTTAATTCGTTGTGGTAGAGCTTCATTTATTTTATTTCTCATTGTTTCGAGTAAATTCTATTGCGAAATTCTTGAATGCAGCACTTAACACTTCGCTGGGAATTGCAATGCAAAATTCCCGAAAATATTGCAACTGCTGCGGTTTTCTCGAATGGCTTCACTTGACGTAAAGAATTAGACTGCTGGTAATGAATTCTGTTCGCGCGCTTTATTGAGACAGAATTACGAGAGATGTTGTGTGCTTCGCTCTGTGAAAAATATTGTTTTTATGGTATTTATTCAGAATTTGCAAATTGTATATACTAAAAGCGAAATAACATTAAGAAAATTCAATTTGGACTTGGATTGTGCAAAAATAATTCTTTCAATATTGTGCTTTGTAGTCAGGGGTCGTATTTCGCGGATGGGTCACGTGTGTTAGCGGTAGCGCGGTTGAAGGGGGGGTTCCGGGAAGATCGACCAAACGAACGTTTGGTTTTTCATTTTCCCGACGTCGTATTGCTAAACAATAACAAGAACACATGGTTCCAAAGGATCTGGCCACTGAGTGGGGAAGGCAATGCCTTTTGGTAAGAGGACTGTGAGGAATCACGTGGCACTTACCCCAGAATCTTCAAAAAGCGCGTCACGCCTTGACGATTCTAACACGTGTTACCCAACTAGATGGAGCAACCATCGCGAGTAGGAATTACCGAGAGCACTTCGTCGCGAAAGAGGAGTCTGTGTGACGAAACCAACCGTTAGAGATTATCATACATTATAAGTACGTAATTATATGTAATAATTGTCAGAAGTGTTGCTGTATAACAATGTTCTTGTATCGTTTAATACATCAGTGTCGTATTAAACATTTCGTAAGATTCACTAAAAACCCAATAAACTTTATATTCGAAAGACTTGGGAGGACTTTCGTATTTCGATAAAAAGAAAAAGCAAGACAAACATAAATTGAAAGTAAAAATAATGCAATTGGACATTGAGATCTAGATTTGTTCAACGTTTACGCTAAAGAAGATGCGGTTAAATTATGAACGGTTTGAACAATTCCGTCTGATTTGCTTTGGCCAGTTAATGGTTAATGATATTTATCGATGCGATTGGAAAATTCGCATCCGATTGAATTAGCGCAGTATATCAATTCCTGCGAGACAAACAGGATTCTGCGGAGGTGACGGCAGCGCATGCGTATTCATACGCGAAGCGAATTACTTGTTAATTCAACAACCGTGGACGGAAGGATGCGGATAGCTTTAGGGTAAATACGGAGGCCAAGCAAGGACCGAGATAAACTGCGCGTTTTCGCTTGTCACATAAGGCTGACCTGCACGACAAAACATATCCACACGTGCGTGTAGCCGCGTATGGGTTAGCCCGCCTCATTAATGGTTAAAGCTAATACCAGAGGCTCAGAACTAATGGAAATAGCACGACGACCCCTCTGATCCCGAACTATCGTGCACCCCTGAGGCACTACCCGCTATAAAATAACGGACGTAGGTGTATCGGGTGATTTAGCGACTTCGCGAAGTAATTCCCGTGAAAACATTATTAAAAAGTTTCGTTTTCGAATAGCAGTGAAAAACTTCAATGCTCTTTCTCATTAAATAATCCTGTGTTACACGCGAAAATAATATTCGCGTTCTGTGCGCGACAACAATTTTAATTCACAGATTAACGAATCTACATGAATTATTTCTTTTTCATTCAGATTTTTAAAGAACTCGAGTATTTTGAAAATTAGGAATGATTAAAGCAACTTCAATGTGGAATAGACGGAATTTTTTATGCTATCTCCTAGAACATTTTTTAATCCACTTATAACCCTACATTTTTTAAAACATTTTGAAAGGTATATTTAGAGCTGTCTGGGTATATACATTTATTTTTAAAATTGACTCCGAATTCATACTGTAACTACACCTCCATTACTGTATTTTTAATCAACGAACGAATCATAATGCAATTATTTATTTAAATTAAATATATAATAAATTTTGTGGTTTCGGCATGCATATTGACCGTTTACCAATAAGCAGATTCTTGAGATCGTATCGTATTGTTTTTCTAGTAAATACTTGCTGAATATTATTGAAATCCAACATTGTTTAATTATTACAACAGAATAATATCGTCAATGAGAGATTTATTTACTTGGGTAGTACATTATTTGATGTGGAATCAATTGAGCAGAAAATCAATATTCTAATTAAAACAAAGATTTTGACGCGTAAATGGAATTTTAACATTTTCTTTGGCCGATCAGGGAAATCGATTTAATGGATAAAGTAAATTACATTACATTAATGTAAATCTGAAATAATGTCTGCTCTCTTAAAATTTAACCTTTCAAAAAATGAACAAGTTTCTGGTCCACGAGATCCAGTAAATCATCTCGCATGACGAAACAAGGAGAATCGGTGCGGTGTGTCGTCAACTTATCGGTATTTCAATATGTAAATCGCGGCCAGCATAGTCGAGCACTTAGTTTCGAAAAAAATTCCGGTTCTTTTTCCGACGGCTAGCGGTAGAATGAGGTCGAAGGGGGCGGTACACGCGAAAAGAACTCGAAAAGTAATAGCAGCCTCGTCGGGATTCACCGAGGAAAAATGATAATCTTGTTCCACATGCACAAGTATCCCTGCATCTTGGCGAGCGAGCGCGGGCATAAATAACAAAGTGGATTTCCAGATTTTTCATATGACCGAAACCTCTTCGTTTCTACGGATTTATCGATCCTCCCGCACTATTGTCGTGCCTCGTTCGGGGCAAAACAAAAAGGAGAAGCCCGCTTAGAACGATCGGTAAGCCCGAAATGCCTGACAAAAAAAATTGATTTCGGTTCATCCATTTTCTGAACTCCGGCGAACATTTATGGTGACTTAGATTTCCAGCATTTAGAACGTGAAATATGTAAACGGATCAGAAGCACGCCCAATTCTCTTTATATACGATGCTCTTTTATACGTATTCGAAATAACACCGTTTAGAGAACAAAACGCAGCGCTAGCTTTATATTTATTCACGATGCACTCTGATTTAACGCTGTCCATCCAGTACTTATCCTTTTTTAGTATCGATTCTAATTTATTTTCGATGTTTGGCGTGTATTCTTGCTGGGCAAATGGAAAAATTGTTGTGACTCTATATTAAAATATATTTCCTTTTTCTACAACATCAAGCGTATTATTGATTGCATGTTCCCATTGGGAATATTGCCAGTTCTCTTATAAAAGAGGAACCTCATTCTTATTATACGTCTTTTGGATGTTCAAGCTGAGCTTTATAAAATTTGACTGTTTTCCCACTAAAAACTCGCAAAACCTGTATTTACGGAGAAGCATGTAAATTATTGATATTTATTTTGCAGTGGTCCTGTTTGGAAACATTAATGCAAGTAAGAAGATTAAAATATATACATTGAAAATCGAGCGGTGGCTTTAAAAACTTGCGAGAAAAAGAGTTTTTAATCATACAAGAAAACTGGACACCTCAATTTCTTTGAAACGTGAACAGAAACTATGATTGATGCAATGTGAAGTCAAAAGACCAAAAAATTGATTTTAACCATTTTTAAGTGCTGTTTAATAAAACGATCAAAAACAGCGAATATAGGGCGCCTACGGTGTCATTGCAAAATTTGTTATTAACAGACCGGAATGTTTTCGCGTGCGACTGTACGCATATTTTCCAGGGGCTGGCAATTTGAATAATGTTCTCCGTCGTTGCTTTTAGCCGATCACAATAAAACGGCGAACGCACGGCGACGCGGGATAAATATTTCTTGCTGGGAATAATATTAATTACCGATCCGCCATTGACGACCGTTTGCTCGCGGGTCCGGGTGAAAAATTGAAACATGGGAATGCATGATTCCGCGCTGCGATCGTGCTGCAACGTTTTTAGTCCCGAGTAACTCGAAACCCCGCGGGCGAAATTAGTGATTCCATATTAAAAGTCACGGGGCCGTTGTTTATTTAAGCAAATGTGCAAGAGCCGATAACCGGAGATGGAAACAAACGCGAATCTCGATAAATGTGCGCGTGCGCGTGTCTGTGTGTGTCCGTGCCACGATGCGGCGTAATTTACGGCGAACAATGAAATATAATTTTCGCGTATGATGAATTCCCGGGTTTCATATCGACCGTGGTATCGACAAGTTCCAATTAAACGGTCGTAGCGATCTCGTTTCGTTTGCGATTCACGGAGGAACGCCCCGGTTTTGTTAACCAAACGGTATCTTGTAAAATGTACCAGCCGTGTGTATATTTACAAGAAACGTCCGAACTTACGAGACTTGCAAATTCGGAGGTATGCATACAAACTGCGCGCGCAAGATCTAAACGAATACCGCGGCCAAAAAGGAGGAGGCGACTGTTTATGCAAAACCGCGCCGCCACGCAAAAACATTTAATCACTTAAAGCTTACAGTATTCACTGTTTAAAGGAGACTCGGGAATATAAAAAACGATGCTGTTTGTTCCAGTGTAACTGTTGTTCTACCGTTTCGCCAAAGTTATACGCGTTATCTTGCCGCCGATGAAAAAGATGATGCTGCCGTTTCTGTTTTCCACGCTGGAAACAACAACGTTGCGCTTCGAACGAACGATCAAGATTGTGAAAATTGCAGGCTGCACTACATGTTTAAGTTGCAACAGGAACATATTTAATATGTATGATACGATGCATACTTTTCTCCGTAATTTATGAATAAATGTGTACAACAGCTCTGGGCACGGTTGGGGCCCCTCAAACATTTGCTTCCCCCACCACGCTCTCTTTCGTTCAGCGCGCACCTTCGTCGCGTTCGCTGGTGTCTCGTGTCTTCGTTTGAAGCGAAGCGCATTATTTCTCCGTGTAACAGCGTTTACTGGAAGGAGAAAGTAGGCGCTATGGTGGGGACAACTTTGTCTCGATTCAGGCAAATGTACCTAACGCTGATGTAGAGCTTATATCAAGGGGCTGTTTTCTTCGTAAGAAAATCGTTGTTCTTTAACTCCTTGCCGTACCATTATCTTTATAGATACAGCAATTAAAACGTCTTTGTCCCTAAAAATGTTGTAGAACAGATAAGAAAATTTATGTTTTTTGTATGGCTACATTACAGACCAGTCAAATTTTATTTTCTTTAAAAAGAACGGTAAACATTCATATTTGCTAGACTTTGTTTCAAATCGTCATCACGAGTGAGATTCGTTAAAATACAAAGTTAAGTTGTATTAAAATATAAAGTTGTAATGATAATGTTTTTGTTATGATCGAAGTGATGGAAAGATCAACTCTTTTCTTATCCATGATCAACGTATATGCCACTTTTTGTGGCTGCGAATCTAGAGCATATTTCGTGAGACATTTATCTTACGTTTCGGAATAGCTTCCGTACATCATTTTCAACTTGAGGGAATATTAGCTGTAATATAGGGGATTGTTCTCCGTCTTTTCTTTCCATTAAAACAATGCACTCGTAAAACTTGACATAAATCCACTGGCATAAAGCTAAACAATTTAAAGTACCCTAAACGGTGAATAGATAATAACTGCGAAGATTTCCGTTTATTATGAGAAGAAGATGACGTCGAATTGTGTCGTTAAAACTCTAGCAGCAGACATTTTCATAGAAATTATCGTATACGATGTGTATAGAAATTGTTGAATATTATTGATATACTACTTGATATAAAACGCTGTATTTAGATTTACTGTATTTTATCGTCATTTGTACTTAATTTCTAACATTTACATTTTGATAACGGCTTGTATGAACGAATTTTAAGCTGCCTAAAAATACCTTCTGGCGATGTACAATAATAAGTAATTATAAAAATCTGCTGAAATAATAAAATAAAGATATTTTCTAGCTAAAATGATCACACGTCACATCGCCGCTATGTTTAACACGCCAACACGATCATAAAATGGCTGCGTATCGGTTGCGTGTCACTTAACATTAACCCTTTCCGATCTGCAGGTACTAAAATACTTACTAAAGTATTTACCTTCGGCTGAAAGTAAAACGGTGTTGCGAGGAGGACGGCTAGATTGAATTTAATTCGATGCAATCTGAAAACTACAATTTCTCTTCAGATTTGCAGAGTATTCGAAATTTGAAAAGCTTTTAAAAAAATGTGCAAGGGCCAGTGAAGAATTCGGACATAATTCAGAAGAGGAAGGATTAGAATGGCAGGAGGTCGGGTGTATACCGTGCAAGTTGGGAGAGGCATTAAAGTCAATCAGGATCCGTAAAAACGTTCTAAATCTCGGTAATTTATGGTGTAGCCTATATGAAACGAATAGAGCACTTGGTTTAGCAAGAAAGCCGGCTACATCGTAAAAGATATCTGCGTTCGAACCCGGGGGATAAAGCGAAGAATCGAGTTATCATGCTGATCCTTTTGGTTGGTCTGCACTATTCAGGCGGATACCATGCGATGCCATGCCATGCCGCCGCCGCCGCTATCCGCTATAGCTCAGGTATATAAAGTGCCGACGATGAGTCTGTAATAGCTTTGCGACGAGATATATAAAGTTATTCGTGCACGTGAACAACTGCCGGCTAACGGATCACGTTTATTACGAGCCATAGCGCAACAAAGCACCCCCGACACGATCCATCTAACCGTTGGTAAGGTTGAGGGGCATTACATTAATGGTTGCGCGGTGATCGCTGATCAGGAGGGTCGCCAGTCCCACAGTATACACAACCTGATTTATTTGCGTACCGCAAGTATTCATTCAAAAATATTCTCATATTCCCTCGTGTTTTCCACCTGCTCACGTAAAATCGGAGTATTATTGCAAATATTACAAAACGTGCAACAAGCGTCCTGACTTTCGAGAAATTACCGATATTAACCCCTTGCCATTCTGATATAAATGTATGTTAATAATTTCCTTTGAACCGAATATAGAATTAATATAAATATTCTCCTTTTTTAGGAAATTACGATGTTCAAATATAGTTCTAGTCACTAAAACCGTAATCGTAAGACAAGGGGCTAATGATAATGATTAACGGATCTTTATTCAAAAATTCTCAATTGAGATTAGAACAAGAGATTTTAGCAGTGTTTTGCTTATTTAATAGTTGTCTCACTCGGACACGACTCTGGTTCCGGAGCAAGGGTTAATTACGAAAGATGAATTTACCTAAAAAACTTGGGTACGTTCAAAAATCCATATTCGACTAGGGAATGTGTCGCATGAAATTGCAGTACATTTTTTTCTCTTGCTGTTCCTCCCTTTGGTTCCACCCTAACCACCCCCTGGAGTGCAGCGGCGGAAATGTGTTGTGAAATATTTAACCCAGCCTCTCCCGTTACCACCCCCAGCAACAAACCGCTTTCGCTTCGCAGATCTCTCCCTCTCCTCCTCCTCCTCTCTCTCTCTCTCTCTCTCTCTCTCTCTCTTTACTTCACTCTCCCCTTTTCACCTCGGTCTCTCTCTCTGTTTACCCTGGCTCTCTCCGCAATTCGATGCCGAGCTAGGAACATCCGGTGCTCTGCATTATTAAATACACGACACCGACCTCTGGTTATCCTGATTTTATGGGAAATCCGTGAATGAAATAACTTGTCTTTCTTCCTGTCAATGCCTTCAGTTTTTACGAGGTACACGCGAAACACATGTTCCGCAAATATTGCGTGAATTCGTCCATCCCCGTGATTTCTTTCCGAAATCTGACATTTGTAAATGTACTTTATTGTTGGTATTTCTGCCTCCGGAAAGAGCTGGGCCAAGATTCGAATATCTTGAATATACGAATAGATCAATCTTAGCGATGATGATTTCAAACATTGTTAAATATGTAACTGTACTTCAGTCATGTTATAATATTATTCTCAATTTCTGAAACGTACAAGTTTCGAATTTTTGCTATCGGCTAAAAAATTGAATTAACTAAATTTGAATTCATCGAATGTATTTATTTCATACCTCGGAATTGAACTTGAAGCATTTCTATATGTATGTGCAATATTTTTGCATCACCTTGTACGTGCCCCTGTAGCAAATCAATAGAAAAATGTGTGACAATTCTAACTTGTTTTTTCATCGTTATTTCTCCACATTCTCTCGACTAGTTTCTGTAGCATTCATGTTTACATTATATTCTAAAACAGTGAATTTCACTTTTTGTTTTAAATGCAAATATCAATTTTATTTTGTTTTATGCTCTCACCGTAACACATTTGGCCAAACTGCAAGTTACAGTTCCATGCAGTTTATGGATGAATAAATATCACACTAAAAGTTGTAAACTAGATTCCACTGAAATGAATATTGTATTCAATTTATCGTTCGTTGATTGTCAATTTCATGACACTATTTTATTATATATATTTGCAACGTTGCGAATTTTCATTTTATAATACACAAGAACGTTAAATAAAGCTAATAACACTTTACCTTAAAAAGCTATTGTTGTAAAAGGCTTTTAATTCAAACCACAGTTGGATCGTTTTATCATATCCATTAAATTACGAAGTATTATTTTTAGCTGTATTTATAACGAAACGCAGCAGTTATAAAATAATAAATCATAACGCATCAATCAAAATAGTGAATTAAAATCCAGAAATTAAACAGCGAAACTATTTTTCACATAATTTGGAAAATAAACAAACTTTTTTGACGACACTGAACCTATTCCATACACATTTGTGCGATAAACGCTAAATACAATTCCGGAAGCAGTAGAAACTGGTATGTCCGCCATTATCCGATTGCATATTTAAAATCTAATCTATCAAACGGTAAGTCAGAAATCGGATACGCTGACAGCGTACATCTAGATCATTGCCATATTTATTTAAAACACGCATGTAAAATGAATAGTCTACGTAGCAACAAGTAGTTAATAATAAATATACATTTGCGTCGCCGATGTTAATCGCACGAAGCGGAACGCGTTTTACACGGAGCGAAAATTGCATAGAGCCGAATGAATTCGCATCGAGATACAATGCGACGAATATAACACAAGTTGAAAACCAATCTAACAGCGAGGTAGCATTATTAGTAAATTTATTAAACAAAAATAATTTTTATAAATTACAAGGAACAGGGGTTAAACAGAAATTTGTTAGAATATTGACAAGCTGGGACTAATGCATCGAAGTTCTTTAAATCTTTTAATTTACCTCTTCCATTAAATTGTATCTACGCGCTTTTACCATAAATGCATAAAATCCGCAGCTTAGTTACAAAAAAGGCTGTCTGGGAATTAGTCGTGTACAAAAACTTTGACTCCATAAGTATTTTTGAAATTTTATTGACTTTTAAAAGATAAGTATACTATACTTAAAAAATTTGAAACATATCAGAGATAACGTTCCGAACAAATCTTTAGAAATTTTTTATTCGTCAACTTTTGTTTTCCTTTTACCAGCCTAAGGTGCATTCGCACCCCATACACAGTGAGAAGATGAAACAATTCAAGAAAAAGAAGCGCACGTCATATAATCGATGTACATAAAAAATGTTCTCATTTCGCAGAAAAATCTTCAGCCTAAGAATCGCAATTTCATTTTCTGCTCTTCAGGGAAAGCGAGATTTTGTAGAAACATTTACAGCAAAGTAATTAGCTTCTTGCCAGTTGTTGAGATTCCTTTGCACCTGTCCTTTAATAACAAACGCGTATGAGGTGTCGAGGAGCAGGTGACGAAAAATAAAATAATAATCCCACGTCAAGCTCCGGCACGGTCGTCGTCGTCGTCGACGGAGCTTTGACGGTGGCTTGTTGTCGGTCTCCTTTAAAAATTAATATCGTTACGCACGCTTGAACGGCCGGTGGCAAAGCACGCCGGTCATGTATGTTATCTTGGACAGGTGGCTGTTTCTGACTATTTAGCTCGGCTCGCATGGCTGCCAGGTAGATAATGCTGTGCGCCACGTGCGCCGCGTGCATGCATCCCGAATCTACACATGCCGCGATAGTGAAATAAAACCGCGGCCGGAAACGTTCGTTTTTTAATCCACCGAACAGTCGACACCTCATATATTTTACCACGAGTAACTGTGGAACGGCGACATTTACAGTAAACGTTTCCCAAATAAAGTTCGCGCGAGGCGTTTGTATTTTCGACGGAAATACGGTTATAATACGCCGATTAATATGCGGTCTGCATGAAGTTCATTTTAATATGCTTTCTATCGTGTGACCAATTCTTCTGCTGGTATCGCTCAGCGAATTAATTTTCGCACTTTGTTCCGCACACACGTGCCGCGCGACATGCTACTTTTTTTCATTTAGTTAAATCGAATACGTGAACGATCATCGAATTGTCCATTAGTTGGGTAATCGTAGTCTTAAGTAATCTGCAAATTGAACGTTTACAACGTTAGACATTGGATGGATACTAGATTGCAGATTTTATGCATTTATGGCAAAAATGAATAGGTGTGATTTACATCAACGGACAGGCTGAAATAATACAGGGTGTCCCAAAATTCGTGTACTTCCCGGAAATGGGAGGTTCCTTGGGTCATTTGAAGCGACATTTTCCTTTACAAAAATGACGCCAGCGGCTTTGTTTAGGAGTTATTAACAAAAAACACAGACCAATCAGAGCGCGACTAGAGCAAACGGAGTCCGACTCAGCGACAGGTCCCGCTTAGCGTGGCGGCGCCATTGGCCGAGCCAGAATCAATCCTCTGTAGCCGCGCTGTGATTGGTCCGTGTTTTTTGTTAATAACTCCTAAACAAAGCCGCTGGCGTCATTTTTGTAAAGGAAAATGTCGCTTGAAATGACCCAAGGAACCTCCCATTTCCGGGAAGTACACGAATTTTGGGACACCCTGTATAAAAATATCGAACAACGTTTATTTTGTATAAAATCCGCGATGTAATGATTACCGACAAAAGATAGAAGAATCTGAGACGGCTATCATTGCTCCTGCAAACAGCTGAAAAAAAGGACAAGCGATAATTATGAAATCGTGGGGTCGTGTTTATTTCGCGATTCGCAGGGGAAGTTTCTCGATCGCGCAATTCCCAGGCCGGTCGTTCCAAGCAATTCTGATTTCCAGTGATCACGCAGACTTTTTTAAGATGCAACGATAAGTGCAGGGGGACAGCCGTATCAAGTGAAACTGTATCAGAAGGTCGCTGGGTGTTGATTTATACCCGGCTTTGACTTACACGGTATGTAAGGGCGCTTCGGGACTAACAATAGTTATGCGCGAATACGAAACGGGCGAAACGCCCGTTCAAACTCGCTATCACAGATCGGTAGGCCTGGCGAGTAATTAAAAATTTAAATAGAGCCTTCGATAAGGCAAATGATCAATCACGGCTGTGTTGCAGTCGAGCCGTGCTGTTTCACCCTGTTTTCCACCCCTTTTCCACTCTCGGCCACCCACGTTTTCCGTCTCTATTGACTCTAATACGTGCAAACGGGAAAACCGGTGATTCTACCGGTATATTCCTGGGCTTTTATTAGACAAATAAGGAAAGTCCCCGACATAAAAGCCTCGCTTCTACAACGGCAGACATGCCAGTGCCGCGTTCACTTGATGAGTTAGCGGGTACAGCTTCATTAAGGGTGAATGGATACCAGCTGACATACTGCTGTTCCCTGTAATTATGCGGCGTCTCTTAGTAATTCAGAAAGTTCGTCAACTTCATGACCGACGATGGTTACACGAAGACATTTTAACGTTCCTTTCATTTCGTTCTAAATGTCTTCCGCGAACAACCATACGGAATCTATATCGGATGGCGTTTGAACTAATGTGCGGCTCAAATTGAAATTTCTTTTTATTTCAAGTCGATTTATCAGGCTTTCACAATTACCGATATCATAAAAATGTTTTCACCAGAAATCGTCACACGAACTTCCTTATCGAAGCACATGTCACGCCAAAAATTGTGTGAAGTCTGAATAAAAACACTATACATGTAAAGAAAGTATACTTTCTTTAGTCTGAATTTGCCGCGCGTCTTCTATTTCAATCACCGATAGATGGGACGACGATTAGCAGAAGAATTGAAAGAAGACAGATAGTGATTACGCAATAGAGCACACGTGCAAAAATACGAAGTCATAAATTCATAAACAAAAATTAGTAGTGTAAATAAAGAAGTGATAATAGTAAACTTTAATTGTCGTTTCTTTGTTTACAGGTAAGGTTGTAATTAATGTAAATAATAGTTAGATAACGAATAAAGACAAAATTCTCTTTGTTTACAGAGAAACAAATTCTCGTTTACTTCATCATCTTTAATAATGATAATAATAGTCTTATATATGTAGTGCTCAGAATGCCAGAATGGCTGACAACTCGCAACTGTCATAAGAAACTTCGATGCCACTGAGCAGCAGCGCAATTGCAGCCGAATCGCAACCAGCAGCTCCCTCGCAATTTTCCGTTTCTTCTGCGAGGGTGTGTGGGTGTCGAGCCGGACTAAGAGCAGTCAGGAAATTACGAGGAGCGGCTAATGCAATTCCGCGGCGAATGGACAGGGAACACCTCCACGGTGGGGGTCAGGTTGCCGAGGGTTTTCGGGCGCACCATGGAATTTGGCATTCCTGCAGGTCAGCCTAATTGCTATGGGCCACACGGACCAGGAATTAATAATTAAAATAAAATACAGCGAACGGGTCTGCGCGAGCTACCTCCCTCTCCCTGTTAGTCGACGATGCCGCCGTTGGAGGGTGGCTCGGAGAGGTTGGACCGCGGGGGTGTTCTGGTTTTCAGCCCCGCAGGCAGTAATATGCATAATTAAACATACGTGACTTATCTGCTGAAAAATGTTGCGTTTAACACCCACTCGGTCGGCGGAGTTGTTGCGCCGCCCCCGTTCGCGCGGTTTCCTCTTCGCGCCCTGCAGCCCCGTCGCCCAACAACCCCGTCGCCACAAACCATAGCGCGTGACATAGTGCGCGTGGTCCCCTGCAGATACCATGACTCGTATCGTGTGTCCGCGGTTTTTCGAATTATTTTTTTCCTTTCCCCGCGCCCGACGCTTCATCCCCTTCCCCCGACTACGCAACCCTCTTCCTCTCTTTCGCCTCGTTTTCTCTACCCCTTTTCAATTGTGTTTCGCGCCCTTGGCGCTCGATACGCTCGCGTGTTCACCCTTTCCACTCCGCTGGCTTCGCTATGGCGGCGTTTATTAGGTGCAATGTAATAATGTCAATATTACCATTTTCTTTGGTGGTTGTTAACTGTGAACCTGACTGCACTGGTCGAATGCACTGCTGGATGGAATTGTGTGGAAATTGTTCAAGTGCCAGACATATTCTCTATAATTATTCTCTGTGTACAAGGTGTCCCAGTTGAACTCTCGCGCGTAATTATTTTTGAAACTATGCCTCGCTTTGAAAAATATTTGTAATCCCAAAACAGAGGAAGTTTGAATTGGTATTTTTTATTTGAAAACTTATCGAGAAAGTATACAATGTTAAGAAGATTGTAGATGTGTGAGCGAAAATCAATAGCGGTTTACTAATTCCTTCAGAAAAATTTGTAGTATACTAAAAAAGCATATCGAATACGAAAATATCACGTCAGCAGTCGTTTTACAAATTCTCGCATCTGACTAACAACGTCCCGATTATAATTTCATACCCTTTAGAAACGACACTGTATCAAGCATGGTTTCCTATTTTCACGTCAACATGTGCACCAAGCGTTATGAATATGCATGCATCAATCACGCCTCTAATAGCCGAAGGAAAAAGTGTTTGAGACGGCGAGGCAAATGAATCTGCGAGCTAGAAAATCGACCATGAAAGTGCTACGTGTAATTATTTCGAAGGAAAATATAAGAACGAAAGCAAATCCGATCGGCATCTCATCTTCGGACATCGTGAGAACAGTTCGAAGCGGTGGAGAAAGGTCCATTATTCATTCCGTAATTGTTTAGTTCGGCGAGTCGATAGTGCAAATAGAAAGTATGCAAATGGTCGCGAAATAAAAGTGCGCTAACTGGATGGCGATCATATGGCATACAGAGAGAGGGAAAGAGAGAGAATATGTTCGCGTATGCACGGTTTCGAAGTCTATACTTTCCTTCTTCCGTGCATGTAAATATCTTTTCGGAATATCTAGACTCACGTGAGGTCTGTATATGTATGTAATTGATGAATGCATGAATACAAATCAGGCTTGTTAATCTCGCGAAAGTG
This sequence comes from Lasioglossum vierecki, assembly GCA_028455595.1. Taxonomy (NCBI): domain Eukaryota; kingdom Metazoa; phylum Arthropoda; class Insecta; order Hymenoptera; family Halictidae; genus Lasioglossum; species Lasioglossum vierecki. The sequence continues at coordinate 9,715,774 of CM052336.1, read as the reverse complement.
TCAACATCAGTTATTCTTATACTCGTGGCCGGCGAGGGGATAACGAAACTGAGCTCCAAGCCATCGATTCGTCGCTTGAATTCAACTAATATTTATTTGCTTATTTAGCAAATAAACGGAATCACTTGCACGCGTGAGACAGTAAGAAGAATCATAAGGGATGCGTTGCATCATGATTTTTGCAAAAAGTGTCAATAAATGAGAAATATGGAGAACATTGCACAGTGACGTTAAAATCATGACCGAAGCCGGGATATAGTGTTTGATATCAATACTACCGATCCATTCGAGTTACGTTGTTCACATACAACGCTGCACGATCGCGAATATGCGAAAGTTTTTGCCGCATCTCCCGTGCGCGACTTCCAATTTGGCGATGGTGTAAATATGAAGGGGGGAAGATAAATCTGAGCGTCAATTAGCCCAATCGATTACCACTTATTTCGGTGATTAATTGCCAGGCGAGTCGTTATACGGTGAACGAAATCTGCAACCGCGGATGGAATCATTCGGGTGTTTAATGCGTTCTCGTCTCGGAAATTAAAAGCGTGCTAGTAAAAAGCTGGACGAAATTCATATCTCTGTTAATTATACGTTATTAATTACGAGCGGAACAGTTTTAGGGGCTTTAGGGGTCGCGGAATCTGATGGTGGCGTTATTTATCTGCCGGGATGAGAAACTACCCTTAGAGAAGGTGCTTTCTTACCGCGGGGAATTGAAACGTTGACGTTTCTTTTAGGACGTGATTGCGAGAAAATAATATCTTATTACTGAACTACGGATTTTTAAATAAAAATATTAAAAATAAAATGAAATAAAAATGTTAAATGAAAATGATATAATAGTGATATTAGAAAAAAAAAGAAAAAATGGTTCATAAACTAGTCTGGACTTTGAAGAGGATGTAACCAAGATTTGGCAAAGTTTGAGGTTGCCCGTAAATTCAATTTTTGTTTATATTAGCCGCCGCCGTCGGGAGCCGCGTGAATTTATTTTCTCACGGCCGATAGCGTCTATTAAAAGGAACAGCAATAAGAGACGCATGACCGATAAGCGTGGGATGCGGGCGTTTTTTTCTCTCTCTCTCTCTCTCCTCCACCTCCTCCGCCTCCCCCTTCCCCCGCTTAAGGAAAGCCTTTTTTCCTGTGGCGATTTTAACAATGCAACAGGGAACCCCGGCTATCTCGGCCAGTATTTCAGCGTGATACCAGTCTGTGACAAATAGCTACCGATGTAATGAATATGAAACGCAACCCCTGACTCCCTCGTCCCTCGCAACCCTTTCACCACCGGCGGAGCGGTGAACAGGACGCTCTATGTATACAACGCGGAAAGTTGGAACAAAACCTGCCACGACACCAGCGCCGGTTTGATCTTCGTTGTGTACGGAATATTTAATTCCTCCCCTTGTCACGTTACGACTTATTTAATTTGAAGTTCATAACTCCCCGATAAACGGCCGCTCTCGCGATTCATGCCGTTCTCATTGTTTCACCTGCGGAATGCTAACTACCCAGCACCAGCGTTTCAGGTAATCGCGACATTAGCGCGTTCGCGAACTCGTTCTCGTCGAAACTGATAGTCGATTAGCACACTGATTGGCAATCCGACCGATTGGTCGATGGGGTGCCGATGCTAATCTTCAATCAGGTTTAGAAGCTCATTTTTATTCCGATGTATTCCGATGAACCGAATTTTTTGAAAGCAAAATGTTAAATACTCGGACTCTGGGATGCAACACGATGGTATATTATTATTAACCTATTACATTTATGAACTTATTTACAGTTATGAATTTATGGACGAATTATTTATGTTTCTACAACAAAATTAAATGTACACCATTCTGTGAAGACTAATCTCCTTCTTTAACCTATGGTGAATAACCTATTATATTTATGAATGACGAATTATTTATATTTCTACAACAGAATTAAATGTACACAATTCTGTGAAGACTAATCTCCTTTAACCTGTCGTGAATAACGAATTGTGATATGAGGCCGTTTCGTAGTAAAATATGAACTTTGGATTCCGCTACTTTTAATTGTGTCTGGCGACTAACAAACAGGATTTCTCATGCTCGTCCTATGAGGCAGTGCGCGTTTGATGAGCGTAGAACGCTTAGCAGCAGCGCCGCCTTGTCACGTTTATTCAGTTTACACGCAATTTACGGTAAACGGAACGAGAGGGGTGCCATTTCAAAGAACTATGTATATACAAAGCGATTCTTTGCGTTTATTGTAACGCGTGCGCGGAAAATAATCCCGTAATGGATGGCTACAAAGAGGACAGGAACGTTTAAAACAATAATAAGGATCTTATTGGAGATAATTCCCGGCTGGACGTTTGTTAACGTATCGTGTTGCGTATCGTCTCGCGAAGACGTAAAGCTGTGTGTTTTTCGAATTAATATCTGTTCCTCCGAAAGGAAGAGAGGGAGGGAGAACGAACGGGAGGGAGCAGGATCGAGAAAGAGGGTGGGACACCATTAATGCCGGCAACATCAAGGACAGACGCATCTACAACATCTTTATGCGATGTGTACGAAAGGATTATACCGTGACAAATGAACAAACAGCCTGCGAACCATTTTCCTCCCCTACTCTTTCCTACTGTAACGACGAACCTGGAACTCTGCCCTCCTTCGTGATCTCTCCTTCTACGTAGCTTAACCCTATCACTGTTTCTCACTCATACCTGACCTCGCTACCTACGTATAACGTCGTATGCTAATTGCTCGGTTGGATCATGTAAACCCCTATGAAACTGCAAGGGTTGCGTGGCGTCAACCCCACCGGCTCTGTACCTGCATCTAACAATAGCTAAGGTAAGAGTTTCCACGCAATTAAATCTCACTGGCTCGCGTTATGCAGGCTTTCGCCGCTTCAGTCACCTTATTTTTCACTTATTCTCCTTCTTTTCGCTGAAAGAACATCCAGCCACCTTCAAAAATGATCCTCCGACGGTCTCGGTAACTTAACCAGCTCCAAGGTGGTTCGGAACATACCTTTATTCTAAACTGTAGGTCCCGTCGCGAAATAATTCTCACATGAGAATTCAAAAAGCGACGTTAAATAATAAAAAATAAAAAAAACTGAACCAGCTCGATACTTGTCCATGCCACGTAAAAACCTTCTGCCGGTTTCTCGGAAGATTTTGGTAGGTACCAATGACTGCTCAGTACTAAGAAGGTAGAAAACATGGATGACACTATAGATAATTCATTAAAAGGACGATAATACGTAAGTGACTATTTTACACTACTATATAAAAATGTTCTATTCATTTTTTTTTAAATAGTATGTACCAAATGAAATGGATAATAATTCCTCATGGGTGCTTCTTTGCAATCTATATATTCATGTCGTAGTGAAAGGCAACACATGTAATGAACTCGTTAAATGACGTACAATTTTAGTAATAAATTCGACGCGTTTATAGAACTCGATCAATATAATCTTTTTCATAAAAAGAGGTACAAATCTGTCACTCTCCTGACGTTCGAATGTTTTTCAGAACGTGCTGTAAAACAAATAGGTACATAAAGTCCGGACAGGTGTATGATCCGTATATTTTACGCAGGCAAAGAACCCTCGTTTCAAACGGAATGCTCGATGCAGCAGGACTAATTAGCGAGAACCGGGCGAAACCTTCGAGCCGGTACGTGCAATGATCGATCGACTTCAGGAAATACGCGCAGCAGATGTCAAACGTGCGTCAGATCGCGCTTGTCCTTTGACGAGGAAGAATTATCCGGCGCCTGACGCATAAGAGGATTATCTTTTATCAGGCGTGTTCCTGAATAACGGCGCAGCGGACTAAGCATTTTCGATGGGGATGTATTGTATCGACATAGTTAACACGCGAACACGAACCAGCAGGACACGGTACGTTCGATGCGATATTCGTTCGTGCTCCTGATTCACATTCGGGTATACGCCTACGCTAGCGAGATAAATGCATCTCGACGGCGCCGAATGAAATTTATGTCAAAGATAATTGTCACATTGCTAGGACGTCAATCAGGCTTTTTCCATCCGTCAGCCGCCGTGGAAATCTCGTCTGACTTTTACGCGGATGTTTTCCTAGCAAGGTTCGTGTTTAATCGTAATTTCCCGAGGACACTCTCAAGTGACGTGCGGACGTATTCCTACTCAAGGTTGTAAGGCTTGAGCCCGGTTATGAAACTGCGGACACGTCGACTCGAGAATGACCCCGTACGGATATTACCCGCCAAATTAATATTGGGTAACCGGTTCAATGGGTAAAGTGATAAGACAATTAGATCGGATTGATTCGAAAGGAATACATTAAAGAAAGCGTTTCGTCCCGGACCTGCTAGTGGACTCGTCGGTAAGGCTGATCTAGCAGGTCCTGCCTTATACGCTAGCGCACGCGAGGGATGTACAATTACAGCGCGGAATTTGGCGCGATTGTCCAGATCGTTGGACCACGTGATATCGCGATACAAGTCTTCAAACTATTACTTTAGATATTACGGATTTAGATATTGCTCGTCCGAGAGCTAGCAGAGAACTGTCTGCGTTTGAATTCCTGCTCGTCGCGTTGAGGAAGAAAATGCATTGATTGGTTCCTGCCGAAAGTTGCAGTTACCAATCAGCGTCCTCAAGAATGTTTTAGCTTTCTTTTCAAGGCTCTGAAGGAGGCCTGTCAATGGAAAAGAGAGAGACGATTCGTGAGAGAAACGTTCTGTCACTCGACACCGTACTTATCGGCCGAAAAAGGACCCTTTTCCGCGACCGGCTTTTATGGCACGCTATGAACTTAGTCTCTACAGAAAAATAGACATCTGGCAATGTCTAGAATGGTCACCGAAAGACCCTAATTGACTGAATCTTCGAGGAACATTCTTAGTCACGAACGTACCATAAATATTTCCGAAAGAACCACGTATCCTGTTCCTACGCGACGGAACAGTTCGTTATGGCCTGCGATCGAAATTAAACTTATCTGACGACAGCCGATAGCGATCGCCCAGCCGGATCTGTGTTTAACGCGTTCGCTGCCTCCCGGATGATGAAAATTCATTCTCCTTGAGCCGTGTTCAGTAAATCACGTTTTGTTAAAATCTCTGTTAAGGGAAAAGGTGAGAAGTCCATCAATAAAACACGGGATCAATTTTATACCTTCAGTGTTCGATCCCTTTAAATTAATTGCCTCGATTTTTCAAGTATCTGTAATTGCACAGTTGAAAAAGCTTGAGTAAAATAACAAGTAACCATTTCAATTTAGAATCACAAAGAAAAATTTTTAAGAAATATGTCTAGCATATTATAAAATTTATGATGACTAGGTTACGGATTTTTCTGTATTTACAGCTTGAGATCTGGAAAATTTTATTTGCCTACTGAAAACTTCTGTGAAGGAAGCAAGCCACTTTTTGTTTGATTATCGCGTGAACTAATTTTTTAGTGTATTTTCTACTCGAGCGTGCATTTTATAAAGTCATTTCCGACTCTAGTACATACGCCAATTGCGTTAGAAACACAGATTTCCTCGCAAGGACTCGCCCACGCAGGTTTACATACATATTATTCAAGAGTAAACATTCAAACAGAGCGTAAATAGATCGGTGAACTGAGTTCCTTCCAAGGGTAGTTTGCGTTTGATGTTATTTACTTTGCGGCTGTTGGTAGTCGCTGAAAGAAAGTAAGTAGAACAAACACTAATAAACGAAAGGAGGAAATATATATTATTAACTTTACCAGTCATTGTTAAGTACTGTCTCTTCTTGTCAATTCCTACTATACAATTAACAATAAATTTATCTATGAACATTTCTAAATTCTACAACTAATACCCAATTTTTTAAATATATTTTTCAAGAATATATATTCTATAACTATGTAAGAGATTTTTAGGTACAGTTGTGGTTTCTGACTTCGTGGAGTCTTGTTTCACGTCCATGTACAACATCTTCATATAGCAAAGACACGGGACGAGTTCGTTCGTTTGCACGGTGTTTTCCCGAACTGTGCCATCAAGTTCATTCCTTTTACGAGATAAGATATAAAACCCTACTACCGGAGAAGAGCTCGCGTGTCTCTCATTAACCCGACGGAGCGCTGCTTTTTTCTATAAAGCTTGGCAACTAGTGAACGCGGTAACTTTCGAACGAATAAGACGACAGTTGGAACTTCGTATCAGATTTGTGTCGCTCACTTTATCTCCGGCTTACAATTAGTTGAAAATTGTATCGTAATCTGTACGGGGAATCACATTTAAAACTAAGAATCGTCCACCGTGATTATACTCTCCTTTTATCTTCGGTCATTGCGATTCGTTTCCTCGAACACGGCTTATATAGTTATCGAAACTTCATTCTTCGTATTATAACATATTTTAAACGATTTGTGCAGCAGATCTTCAGCGACGAAATGCCACAAGCTACATAGTAAAATTTCAAATTTTTTATCGGTACTAAAATTCCACCTGAAAATCTTGCCAATTTTTATAGAATTTCAAACAAAAATTATTTCATAGAATTTAATCCATAAATTACACGTGTATAAATTTTGCGCTGTCAATGAAAATATTCCAGCAAATAAGCGAAGCATTTGAAAGATGCAGACGAGCCCAGAGGAAGGGATTTTCCTCTTTTTCTTCAATAAATATGAACATTTCAATTCTTCGCCACAGAGCTATCTATAGTTCCTCCGTCTGGCAAAATGATCGAGAAAAGTGGAAAAGTAAATTCATCTGTACGGTAATGATTGAACTATTAGTTGCGCTCGGCTATCCCATTCCCCAGCAACGAAACTTTTACGAGAAGTTCCCGATGCGGTTATAGCAAAGAAAACAATCCGAATTTTCCACGTGTGGCAACTTACCCGGCAAGCAACGTATCTATTTCGAGTCCTGTGGGATAGCGTTTAGAGAATTGCATTACCAGAGAGGTCCATACGTGTGTATACATTTCGCACTCTATATCGCCAATTTGTAAACAGAGTTACACACTGTGTATCGCACTACGATTAGAGATAAATTTGTCAGTTAATTAATGTTCGCTACTACAAAGGGAATAATTAAATTAGTGGTCAAGTTATAGTGCGTTTAATGCCGTGAAATGATCAAAGCGAAACGAATGAACTAACATCATGAAAACGTGATGAGAAACGCCGTTACGCGTACGCGTGTCTTCGATTTTACACTATTGTTCGATTATTGGTCATTAGTGAAAAATGTAATTTCTACTCTGTTAAATTCGTCTTATCTAACATTTGTTCCTGGTAATTTTAACGTAATATTTTTTTTTATCTTGCAATTAGAATCTCAAAGTAGAGATTATTTTGCCATACAATATTTTTCATTACATTGTTATACATTAGTAAACAAGCAGTTTTTAAACCTATACAGTTTTCTTAAATATTTAAGTCATAGGCAATCAGAAACGAGTAAGTTATTTTACATATTTGTAATATGTTATTGGACATAATAAAATGTTCAGGAAATTTTGCCCACTTTCTGCAAAATAATTCGGTTCTTAAAGGGTTAGCGAGGACGTATCTGGCATGTTTGTATCAATTTTACAATTTTTTCGTACGAATGTGTTCAATTTGAAAAATGAGGAATCACGTGTAACGTACACAGATTTAGCTGTCAGAGAAGTTTTGTCAGAGCTGGCTCGCGGGATGCGCAATTGTGTTGAGCGGGAGTGACATTTGCAGTTCTATCAGCGAAAAGCTAGACTAATTACAAGCATCGCTTGTTCCATCGATATCAGCCGTTCCGAAAGGGCATAATCGCATTGGCTCTGATTAACGATTCCATTCATAAGCCAGTTTTGCCTTTCATGACGCTTGATTTCAATTTCTAGATAAAATCCGTGATATCAGCTCGCCTAATAGGCAAAGCGTTCATACCGATTTAGCCTCTAGCGTCCTAGGTGGCATCGATTTTCGAAGCGTACTTGAACCTCTTTAACCTCTCCGGTGGTCGATCGATCGAGCGGCTGCGGTGGCGACAAGCGAAAGGTGCGAGTTTAATGAGTGTTGGTATTTGGTTTAATATGAATATTGCCCTGATCCTCCTGTCACCTGGATCCCGAGTGGATCCAGACCTACTGGTTGCCCATCCAAAATTAACGGTGCACGACGCTACTCAAAATTCCAAAATTCGATCCCCTAATTGCTGATTTCGACAGTTTCAGTCTTCTTGAACATTTTGAAAAATCTTCATATAACTATGATACTCTGTACGCACTTTTCGAAAAAATTTGATCCCGAGTCGTTTGGTTCACTTTTTAAAAAATTATCTACTCCATTTTAAAGGATGTTCATTATTTCTGGCCGACTTTGAGAGCTTCCCTCTTCCTGAACATTTTGAGAAAACTTCATTTAAATAATATTTTATTTAAATATTATAGGGCATAATTAAAAAAAAATTATTTGATCCAATCCTACATTTCTGACATTTAATCCAATTTTTAATGTTATTAAATTCTTAACGTTGTAGACTTTTTTGAATGACTTCGAGAGCTTCATCCTTCTTCAACATTCTCAGTATCATTTAAATATTATACTCTCTCTTCATAATGAACGCCATGAAACCTAACAACAATTTTCTTTGCCATTTGAACTTCACAATAATGTAAACCATAAAATCATCACAGAATGGAACCAGTTCCTCGTTTCCGTTCCACAAAACGTTAAAGGAAGTGAAATTCCAATGAAGTTCGATCAACGGATGATCGCGCATTATTCGGCAATTTTGCGACAGTTTGCGGCGCTATTTACGGCTTCAACCGGCAACGACATCATCGCGTATTCACTTAGCAGCGAGTCTGTGCACACAATGCTATCGCTTATGGGGATGCTAATATATACCATAACCCACGTCAACGGCGGCACAGAAACCTCGGGCGCAAACGTCATCGAGCACGGTGAGAGATTATGCGTGGAAAGGGACCGAGACAGAGCGAAGGGAGGCCCGGAGAGGAGCACGCATACATCAAATCACGGAACTTGAGAGATCGACTGCGCTGGCTCGAGGAACTCGTTCATGACATGTGGCAACGTTTGACGTGATCCATAGGCACCAAGGTAACGCTTGTCTCTATACATTATGTCCTGTCAGCTCATTTACCTATGAACAATTGCAGGCTTCAGGATTTTATCGGTTTGCGAACGAAATCGAAACAGCGATAGGTTTGCAGGAATTTGAGAACGTTTGTACAGAGTGGACCAGGTAATGGTGGCCACCTCAATTATGTTCATCTAAATCAACCTCTAAATTCACCTAAGTCCAACCTGTCTATTATTTTAAATTCAAAAACATTTTACACTTTCAATTCGATAGGCAAAACACTGCGAACGACAACAGGCAATTAATTTCCAACAGGTTCGTTGTTTCCTAACAAACAACAGCTTGGTTTTTCCAGATCGGATTGAAATTTCAGCCGTGCCAAAAGAGCGATCCACGATGGCAAAGACGTTCGTTAGTTGTTGGTCGCTAATTAATATAGTTCTCGGCGAGGAAAGTTTTTCTGTTGGCCGGCAAGATCGCGTCGGATTAAACCGGTAAAAAGCAAAGTCGTGGGGCGGTTTGCAAAGGGGGTTGGAGTTTAGGAAACAACGAAGGTGGCGCAGAAGGGGACGGTGGAGGGTAAAGGAGCAGGGATAAGGTTGCATGACCCGTTGAATGTTTAATTAAGAAAAAATCCCATAACCCGTTAATGGGCGGTACGGTGTCGTCGAAAAAGAACGTAGGCACCACAAAAGAATAGAAGAAAGTGGCGCGCGCGAGTGAACGCGAACGGTGGCGGCGCTCCGTGGATTTCGCGTGGCTACGAACAAGCTTCTGTCCTTAATTCCGTAATACGAATATATGCACCTACGGACTAGAAGAGAAAAAGGGGAGAGCAAGGGAGAGAGAGAGAGAGGGAGAGAGAGCAAGCGTAATGCACGCTCGTCTAAGTACAGTCTGTAATTATGAAATAACCCCGGACCCTCTTTACGCTTCTATTATCATAGCTTTTTACGCCAGCGCGGGAGAAACCACGACAAATTTTTCCGTAGCTAGGGTCCGCGCTCGAAAAGTCGTTCTCCATTTTCCTCGTTTTCCCTCCTACCTATCTCCGGAGGGAACGCGAGGTTCGCAGAGGGATGAAAGAGGAGGCGAAAGAAGGGATGAAAGGGAGGAAGGGAGTTAGAGACCCGTGCAAGCTCCGTGGCTGACAAGCTATCGTCATTGTTCACGTTCCGTGTTCTCTCGTTAAATGCCCTTTTCCTTGTACCGTCGAAACTTCCCGCCGACTGCGAACTTTTCCGGATTTAACTAGATTCTGCACTTCCACTGTTTGTTGTATACTCCTTCGAGGACGGATTCAATGAATTTGAAAATGTTTGCACAGGATGGACCGACTAATGCGACTATCTCAATTGTATATTCTTTATTACTGCACCAGCACAAACAGTTTCTCTGATAGGCGACAACCAGAGTGCGGATTTTATGCATGGGTCACGAAATCGGGTTCAAGCGAAGGAAAATTCTGACACTCTGAAAAAGATGATACTTTTTAAAATTCATATATGTGTACACCTTATGGGAAACCTAATGTGACTACCATAATTACTTTTGTGGTCAGTGTAGCGATCACGTGTTTCTTGTCAAAGGCGATGTCTAGAATGTGAATTTTATACGTTCATGATAAAAATTAGCAAGTGGAAGAATTAACAGGATGGATCTTGGCACCTTGCAGCCCGCGAGTCGCAGACGACTCCTCTCCCTACTCCTGGGTTCTCTCCGCCAAATTCCTGTGAAGCGTAGGAGGTGGTTGGAGAGATTAGATGTGTATAGGAGGCCGTAGCCTTGAGAGACAAGAACGTGAGTGACATTAGCTCGAAATTATAGGTCAGTTCAGGCAGAGATGTAAACAGCGGGTCCCTGAACTAACCTTCGGGCACATTAGTTGAATGAGAGGATAGGGCCCAAGGACCTTGGATGAGTGGTTTTTTTAGTGGGTATTGGGGAAACCGGCCACTCTCGAGTCCCACACTACCCCCTTCTGAGGTGTACATAAATAAATTTTTCCATCCATCCTTAAACTAGAAAAAAGGGGCCTTATTTTCGCAATAACACGAGGAAAAGCACGGTAAGTGGGGGTAACCGGTACACTAGTCACGAGCCTGACCTACTGTGTCTACTAAATTAATATTCCTGTTGTTATTGCATCAATTAGCAGTTACTAGACTGCAGATTTAATGCATCGATGACAAAAGAGATGAAACGGAGGATATCTTCATTTTTCAGGATCCATGTTCTCTCGTTAAATGCCCTTTTCCTTGTAGCGATGGAACTTCTCGCCGACCGGGAACTTTTTCGGATTTAACTAGATTCTGCACTTCCAGTGTTTATCATATACTCCTTTGAGGATAGAACGGTGCGTGCACAGCTCTCTCCCAGCTTCACAACTTTCATAATTTCGCGGAGTTACAGCCGTCCGTATTCCGTTCGCGCCCTGTAAATCTCCTGTGTAATTTTCGTTGCAACGTTACATCTGAATGCCGCGTTATCTCGACGGATTCTACTTGCATTCGATTTGGCGGCCCGCGCCCTCGCACGTCCCGAATTTTCGATAGCAATGCATTAGATAAAAATGAAAACGTAGAATATAAACAAATATACATGGAAAAGTTTTGAAAATTTAATTCGACGTAGGATTTACATACCTAACATAGTATAGTTATGCAGTAATATAACGTATCGTGCTGCAACACTGAATAACCGCATTGCTCTCATGAATTTATTCTATCAGCCACATTTAATATATGTAGAATGTGTATTAACCTAAATGATTGAAATCAATATAGCAACTACAACAGGGAGCAAGTTTCAAAATAATGCCAGTTAAATTAGGAAATCATTCATCATATTTATTGTAAAATAAAATTTTATTTATAGTAAAAGCGCACTTGTGAATTACGTTTACATTCACATGCTTGAATTGTGGAGTCTTGCAGTGGACATTCGTATAAGGTTATGCTCATAGTTAATAAATAACAGTACATACGTTTGAAGATTTTAATAAGCGGTTGTGTATTTCTGTGAGTAGTTGCTTATCTACATTTTGAGATTAAATTTGCAAAGTTTTTGGATCATCGGGTTCATAACCGGATTAAAAGCTGATGTTCTCGTAATAAAACTCAAGAGCCTGATTACATGCATTTCCACGCAGGTTGATGGCAGCTGAAGGTCCAGACGTGATGTTTCTCATTGGAAGCCTCGACTTTATAGCAGATTAGCTTTGTACTCAGCACGTACCATCGCTTTATGTTGTTTGAACATTAGCCTAACAAATGTTGGAGCTATTACTGTTCGAAATTCTTCCAAATTACGAAGTTCCTGAACATGCTGTAAACTCCATTCGCTATTCAACGAATTTAATTTATTCCACAGTGTTTAATTAATATAAAGGAAAAACATCGAATGTGTACAAACCTTCACTGTCGAATATTTTCTCCTGGAATAATAACAATTAGAGATAATAAAAATAATGATTTTTTCCTGTATGATGAAAATACAATAAGTAAAATATATGAATGTAGATATTATAAATAAGTATACTAAAAGACAGTAGAATGATATTGATTAAAATGTGCAATGTAAATATTTATAATGAAGTAATTTAGAATGAAGTTGAATATTTACTTACATTCATTTTTATAAGCATTAAAAGCATCGTGACTACTAGACTGCGGATTTTTATGCAAAATAAAAATATTTTGATCGTTTAAAATAATATTTTATTAATAAATGCATAAGATCCGCTGTCCAGTTACCAGTTTTCTGTAAGGAAGGTTATTGTAAATTGATAGAATTAGAAGAAAATGGTCGGTAATACTTTCAAAGAATTGTGACAGGTGTTGAAGAATACAATCTCTTTAAAAATGCATCGGCACGTAAAAATATCATAAATTTGTTTATTAAATTGGTTCGTGCAGAATCACCAATAATTCGCTTGAACCTCGTTTGCCCGACCTCACCAGTGCGAAATTTATCCATTATACATTGCTTTCGGTACTTGGGGCATTTAATAATTCACGATCGATCCTTTTATACGTCTAAATGGACATTAACTGCACGCGCAATCATTGCGCCCGTGCGGCTCTGCAATTATACCCGTTTGCTTGGCCGCGTCAGTGTAATCTTTCCTGCTGGATTTAGAGATTTCAAGCGAACCAGCCTGGTATAAGCTCATTGCCCGGCTCCGATTGTTGAATAATTTATGTTGACTTTGTTGAGAACCGCTGCACCACAGAGACCGGGCATCGTGCATACGCGATAAGACAAGAGCAATGTATTCTCTCCGGCCGCGCGCGCATACACATGCATGCACGGCCCGAACCTTTTCCAGCACGTGCAAAAATCATACGTGCGCGAGGCATACCTGAAATATGCCTTGATAAATAATAACTGAAGGGAAACAAGGTTGCTCGCGCCATACTACACGAAGAAAAAAAAATATGTCTTCAATTCGCACCGAGACCAAAGATACCGTCGCGTCGAAACGAGCGAACGTGCGCAACCATGTCGAAAGCCTTCATTAAGAATACAATCTGATACGCGATTTCATATAGGGGTTGTGCTTTATACGGGCCGTGATAATAAGTCGCACTTCAAAATGCAAATTTAACTGTCGAAATAAATAGAATCGTTTAGAAGTCAGTGGAAAAGTTCTTCTTTTCAGTTGAACACCAATTGTGCTTGTTTCGTGCAAGATAAATGAGATCTAGCTATCGTAGAACGCCATTCGAAGTATCTTTTGAGGTTAATAACATGTGAAGAATTATAAGTAAACTGTAGATATTTATGCGAGTAAATATATGCGCGTATGGAGAAAATATGCAAAATATTGTGAATTTGCATGCAAAATAAGATTGGATTTATGGATATATTCACACTCCTTTCGTTTCTTATCACTGTATCAATCATGAGAAGTGTTTCAGATAGCATTCAACTTTTATAATGTCAAAAGTCAGAATTACCTACCTGCGGGGACGTATACAAAATAAGTGAAAAACATACAGAACTAATGAAGTAAATAGAAGAAGTTAGAAAACGTGTGCGTATAAAGAAGAAGTAATATAAAGGAATTCGTGCAGAGTAACAGAGTTTATGTGCAGGAGGTAAAATATTGTATTGTATATACCGAAGTAAGCAAAAATTGTAAAGATTTGATCCAAATATATAAGATATATAAGAACATATTCAAGTGTAAAATTTAAAATATATAAGATATGTAAGAACATATTCAAGTGTAAAATTTAAAATATATAAGATATGTAAGAACATATTTAAGTGTAAAATTTAAAATATTAAGATATACAAGAACATATTCACAAGTGTAAAATTTAAAATATATAAGACGTACAAGAACATATTCACAAGTGTAAAGTTTAAAATATATCAAATATATAAGAAGATATCAAGTGTAAAATTTAAATTGCACAAATAATCACTCCAGAATAAATGTCTTATTTATAGTATTAGTATAAGATTTGTTATTATAAACAATAAAGATATATATAAAACAGATATATGACACATACACAGATCACAAAAATCGTATAATAAATTATCTATATTATTAATGTACTACGTTCGAACTGTATTAATGTATAATATTTCCAGAGTGGTAAAAAGCTTTTCAAAGGAAAGTACACTGTGATACGTGTAAAATGTTTCTGTACATACTAAAAAATTCGGTATACGTGCTAGAAAGTATAATGTTCTCTGCCGCACACTATTCCTCGCCGTCGAAACGAAGTAGTTGAAATGGAAAGAGTACACAACACACTAATTAATATTATTATTACCGTTGTACACTAATTGATCCATTTCGCCAGAGGCTCGGCCCATTCACCAGCAGAAATAATACCAAAAACTTACCTGTCCATTAAGTTTCAACTGGTGTTCGTAATTACTTTCCCCTCGGCCTGTGCACACACACACACACGTTCGAATAAGTTTTGCGCATTGTACGGCGGCCGTCTAGGTGTAGATGCGAAAAGTAGAGGAGAATTTATAGAGGCACACACGCAGGCAAGAACAAAAGGTTGAAATTAAAAGCACCGAAAGTAGAGTGTGTAAGGAAATTAGGTCAACTGATACACCGGGCGCTATAGGGCGGCTGTTCTGTGGATCATAAAACTGTTTATAACTGAAAAATGAAGCCTCGCCAAATATAGATATTGCTGCGACCCGGAGCAGGTAATCTCAAAGCGTCATAAACTGGGATTCTTGGAGAGCTACACATCAAGTACAGCCAAATCTGCTGTTCGAAACATTATTTATTGTCTCGAGGAGCCTATAGCCGGCAATCCCGAAAATAATGTGCGCGAAACTTCTACTGCGGTACAGGCTTTTTCTCTGTGAAATCGTTTCCGCGCTTTCTGCAACACGAGAAATAAACAATTGGCTTTAACCGTTGATTAAAGAGATGGATGCTTTTTCTTACGTATGTATCAATTTTTGTTACGAATTTTTTACCCCTTGTTTCACCATTAATTACAATGTTTAAATAAATTAATTATTAATGTAAAATAATTCATATTACTTAAAAAAAAATTATTCTGATTTTATTGAATTTTTCCAAGTAAATGTGTGGCAATTATAACACACAGAGATCAATTTTGTTGTAACCATAAAAGTTTAACTGTGCTACTTATATGCATCGAGGATATTCATCATATTACACCTATATACATCCAACTAGTTCCAGGATATTAATTTACCAACGACCATTGGCGTACCGCGAGAACAGTATCGATCAAGCATCCCGGTCGTGGTCCCTGCCATGTGTATAGGAGTTTTTTCGCTATTATAATGAGCAGAATCAATCTTCCAATAATATTCCACATTTTCATACGTAACGTATCGGCGTACCGTGCATTGTACATTACAATCGTGCTCATGTATTCGATCAGGCATCTACAGGAAAACGATAAACGGGAAATGTGTTAAGCCAAGGCAATAACTATTATTTTTTTAAAAACGTAATAATAAATACGGGAGAGCAGCCGAATTTCGACCAACATTTAAAGGTAAATATTTCTTTTTTCCAAGACGCATAGGTAACAAGAAGTCAGACTTAAAGTGAAATATAGTCAATTAAAACCATTAGCCATGATACATGGTTGTTTAATGTAGAGATCCAAATTAGGTTAGTCTCGTCTAGATAATAGCCAAAAAGCGCAACTGAAAATAATTATGCTAAATAATTAGCATGTATGCTAGGCGTATGCATTTGCTATAATTACATAGAGAGAAATGTATACATTTTTATGACAGCACTTTAATAAAAATGGTACTTTGAAATACTTTTAGGACATAAAGTGTCGAGCCACGTTTTTTCAAATAAAAAGTAGATCTAAAATTGATATGAATTAGAATATTATCTAATAAAACACTAATAGTAATATATATTTTAATATATATGTATTAAACATAGATAGAGAACAAATTTCATTATTCAAATAGTAAAAAGTATTTAAACGAAAATAGATATTAAGTTGAATACAAGGTGTATCATGAAAGAAAATATATTATACAATTTAGAAAAGTAGTATGATTATTAAAGAAAGCGTACAAAATTTTTAGAGGATAACACATGACTTCAATAATTTTGTTCTACTTACGCGAGTATCTGCGATGTTGTTTCTTCGAAGATTTACAGACTGTAAATGTTCGACTTATAAGCTTTCCACCATTTCATGCAATTCCTACAGGATTCTCTTCGGAATTTTTTCGTCGAACAGCACACGAGGAAGAAATGGATCCAGTAGTGCGTATCCCAAGCGGGTTTGGGCGAGACGTGTTGACGTCACCGTTACAATACAAACGTAGTTAAACGTGGTCGTCCTTTAGCCAGGATATCCATGCGTAATACAGCTGCGTGGCCGGTTGAACGTTAGCAGTTACATCGTGTTTCACTAACACCCTATTCATTACCCTGCTCACTCCATCGACCTCGGGTACACGAGTCCGGTCTGCATTTCAGTCTGCTCGCATTAAAGCTCTAAATACCGTGCGACGAACGCAAACGGCTGCCGTGTCAGGATGGCCCCCTATCTACTTCCTACCGCCTCTTGATCTCACTCGGTCTTTCCACGTTTATATCTCCATGCCCATCTGCTTTTACCGCCTCGGCCAAGGCATTTCTCTGCATATGCGGCTACCAGGGGCGGCTGTCCAGTATTAAAATCCGAAAGTACTCAACCGAATCCAGAATTCGCCAAGTCCGCGAGCAATGTTACGAGCACTGCTAAAAGCCACGTTTCGCCTTTTTCCCTACCCTCAATCCCAAACCCGAACCCATTCTTCCTGCGGACCGATCGAGGGTTATCACGTTCTCTACTGATTCGATTTACCGCCGGAACGAAATATATTGGCTTGTCCTAAAAGTTTCTTTCGCAATGCGTCCGATCAAAAGTCCTATCTATTTACAATAAACGTTAGATATTAATTGTCGAATCTAGTTGACCAATTGACTTAAAATTTTCAGTGAATCTTCAGCACCCTGTTATCGAAGGAAACCAATTTTTTTAAATCCGTCGTTTTGTAAATAATCGAGAATATTTTTTGGTTCGAACCATGATTTTAATGTTTCTTTCACGGAACAGGTAATTAGAATTTTCAAGGTAGCCGGATAGATAGGTAAAGTGTTAACGGTGGATCGAGTCCTGTTTCCGCGTGATCCTTGAAATTCTTGGTGCCCGCGAGCGCAGCTAACTTAGCATGATTACCAATCGATGCCCCCTATTCGTAGCCGTGCAATCTGCCCGGTATAATTGATTTTAATCAGTGGATCAGCCTCAGATTAATTCATCGATCGATGCCGGCTAATATTATTAGATGACCATCCGAGTACCGGCCGCGAATTTTGCATTATGCCGCAATGGCCGGAATGTATACGTTAACGGATTTGCGTTCGAATCATATTCGGGTCTGATTGTACAAATCCGGTCATCGTCCGTTTATGCGCCAGTGGAAAGATCAAAAGGATACTCGCCATACGGTCGAAAATCAAACCGGGTATTCGGAATCTAAATCGCGTGAGCACGTTCACCACCCGCGTCTTTTCAACCTAACCCAGACCTGATATTGCGAATCGCGTATATGTATATACTCGAGGCCACGCGCGCGAGCTTCACGCCAGCACGCAAATTAATTTTCGACAACTGTTTCGAGCGCGCCACCAATGGCTAATGGCCGACCCGATACGCGCGAATCCATCAATGCGCCCGGGAACTTTGATTTACATGAATCGAATGTCTCTTCGCGCGATAGACGACGATAAGCGACGCTCGAGAATGTTTCGCGATTCAATGTTCGATCCGGGTTGGCCTGGATGTTTGGGACCGGTGAGGAATGCCTGTCGAAGATTATAATGAATGCTGCGGCCGTACAGAAGCACTGAAGAAGGGCTGCCTAATTTGAAACAGCGTCAAGCTGTGTCCACACTGGAGATCGAGTAACGTCTTGTCTTTTACAAAATATCTTTTATTCGATGAAAATAACTAGAATATGGTTATTGCTGGTAAATGGATTGCAGACTTTCATGCAAAAAAAATATGAACAAAAAATATACATTTGTTTCTTTTTTTTAATTAAACTGAAACCAATACGCGCTCATGTCTTTAGATCTTTTTAATGTGACAGTAGAAAAAACGTTACAGATAACATAGCACTGAAAAAATATTGGCCACATATTTATTTATCGGCCATTATTCATGTTCAGCCAGTGAAAATAACACTCAAAGTTTGAGGGTGCGAATCACTTTCGGTCGTGCGTCTTGGCAATTATTGAACAGAAGGATAGAAACATGTATAAATGCAGGACTTGTGTATTTTTGTAATATTGAATTCACACTCATGCAAACATTGATTTGTTTAGAAAATATATTATACATAGCCGAAAAATTTCTATTTTCGACCGCTGAACACGAACGATGCACGTTGTAAAAATATAGGCGAAAAAAATACGCGATCCTAAATAAAAATATTGTGAAATAAAGCCTTATCATATTTGAGTATCCTACCGTGAAATGCTATTTTTTGTTTTCTTTTTTGGTTGGAAATTGGACCACGTTAACTCAAAGTTGTGTAGAAAATTTCTTTTCTCTCGCAGTACACGCACAAATGATACAATTTACTGAATAAATTCAAAGAAACGCTTGGATGCACTTGATAATTGCAACACCGCAAATATGATTATTCTTTTTCGTCCAGAAGATGTGTTTGATAATTATAAAACCAAATGAATAATTTCACACGGATGTCGACAAATACTTTTTTGTTTAATTATTTACTTGACATCACACAATGTTGTTAAGTAAACAGTGTTCGCAAAAAAATTTCGCGCATACGCGTCAGCGAATACTGTTGTTTATCATCGAACGACTGCGAAGAAAATACCTGGGAAAAAGCTGTAGAAGGCAGGAATTTGAGAGAGCATAGATGCGTTAGGCGAACGATAGCGCGAAATGGACATGGTCCATCGGTATTTTGGCGGTGTATGTCCCATAGTTATTGTTCGACGACGGAAGTACGATGCAACACCATCCGATCAATAAACAAGGAGAGCTTAAAAGGTTCACGTGTCGTAAGCAAATATCAACGACGCGTATAAAAACAGCAGGCAGCACCACTGCGTACAGCATACGTAGACAATACACCGGAAATTATTGCGCTACGCCCGGATATAAGGTGCAACATGTTTCTAGAAAAGCTAGAAATATTTCGCGTGCTGAACGTTACAGCCTCTTTTTTTGCCGTTTCAAATATCTGGAATTGCGAGTGCCGTGCTTATTAGCAAATAGCATGAATTTTCTTCCTTCTGGCTTTATTGGAATACATTGCAGTACCGTTGTTGAAATGGTATACACTGTACACTATACCTCAAAAGTATCGGGACACTTGCCTGCTTTCGGCACACGGTGATACAAACGACAAACAACAAACTAACCTTCTCAAGCTTATACAAGTCGCTACAAATATTATCCTTTAGACAGATTATCATCTAGATAGATTTTATGCTCACATTGCTGCATACTGAATTATGGCAGGGATTAAAAGTTACCGTTGACGCAGCGTTAGATTGATATTATGTATGTACATTAGTTTAGTACATCATTTTATGGTTGCTTGATTCTGTTTTTAATCGACAAATTTTTAAGTTTGCATCTTTGCTGGAATGCATGCAGGTGTATACGACTGAATGGACGTAATTCTGTACTTTATGAATAAATTAAAAAAGGGTACTGATCATACCCGAACGTTTACGAAACGACCTAGTATTTAGACTCCAGAACTCGTGCAGCGTGCAGGTTAGCACGAAATCGTCGATCCTCGGCAACAGAACAAGATTGACAACGCAATCCTGGTAATTTTCGGGATCGATAGGTAGCCCCGGTCCTCGGGATTGGCAGCGTCGATAGGAGGGCATTAGCATCAGGGCTGCAATTCTCCGTAAACGAGTTTCATTAGCGTGAAGCAACGTTTCTAGCGGCGTCCTTAATACAACCTCCCTCCCCTCCCCGCGCCTGCCGGCGGGGTTTTCTAGCTTTTCGTTGTTGGCCCCGGCGCGTGTTTACTTGGCAGTGTAAGGCGCTCCTCATCATGAGCTTCACCGGTGGTAGTAAAGTGCATCTCGTCGACGATAATTACCCGTACAGGTTCCCGTTGCACGAACGAAACGCGGGAAAAGGAGAGGGTTGCTCGTATTCAGACACACGTCGCTTCCATATGCCGCCTAACAGCGCACGTTTGCTCCTGACCGTGACTCGGCGGGGACTCTCCGTTTATTAAATTCATTTATCTTCCACGAAAATCATGCTTGTAACATGCACCTCTCTAATTGGACGCATTAAAAATAATTTTCCGCGAACACACCTTAATATGCGAGCGCGCGCGCCTAACCCTTGGCCACCCTTACTCAAGCCCTCCTCCTCCTCATTCTTGTTAGGCTAGACTTTCGTGCTTGAGTTTGTTGATGATACCACTGCTTAGGTTTGCCTGCTGATACTTTATTAACATTGCCGTTTGCATTTTTAAAAAATTTTCTAAAAACAATTCCGAAAAATGATTTCAAACAAGATACTCTTCGTCGTCTTCGTTGATCTTATCGTCATCTCCATCGCCTTGGTCGTTCTCGCGATCCTCTTCTCATCATCCACTTCGTCGCAAGAGGCTAATGTATCCTCCCGGTTGTGTGCCTACGAAAACGGCGTAAAAGCAACGGCCGTGTGTATTTAGATACGCAGCTACATCCGGATGATACATATTTATGATGGAACGTGTGCTGGCTGGCTGAATGTGTGTAACTAAATACCCGCGTGCGGGGGTGTCGCCGGCCGGGTCGAATGGATTATTTGCATAGCAAATAGCGCGACGCGGTTCTAAGTGGAAACACCAGCCACGTACGCGACTAATCTCATTCCTTTGCCGCTCCTAGGCGCCTCGCCCTAAGAAAGCCATTGCTCTCGTGCAAACCGAGACACACCGGAGTCGAGGAGATGTCATCTGTTCAAGCCAGAACGTGCCGCTGGATCATTATCTCGAGACGCAAAGCTCAGATTGTTCGCAGCCACTTTTCGCTACGAACGCCAGCAGTACACACATTGTTCTCTATGAGTTCTTCGCTATACTTTGCGCTATGATCCTGTAATGATAATGTAAATCTTCGTTTGGATCATTGTCAACGAACTTTATAAGCTTTTTATGTTTCACTTCACCGTTTGTTCACCTCAGTTTATTTTATCTGGCTTAAATGGTAAATAATTAATTAGTTTATCGATCGTAATTTATCGTTCAGATATAAGGAATTTTATTTTCGGCGCAAGGTTCGATCATTTTTCTACACAGCAAATAGCAATATTGTAGGAATACTAAACGGTAAATGGTAATGCATAGAGAAGCTAAATCTTTGTAGAGCTAGATCAAATAAAAAATTGAACTGATACTAGAAGAATTTATGAATATTTATATGTTATGCTCAGAGTCAAGGTATATCTGGCGTGGTAGACCAGAGTGGACCCCGATCATTTCATTAGCGGAAATCTACATCTGCGATGCACAAGCTGTGGCAGAATTCATGTGACAACCGAGAACAGGAAGCTCTCTTAGGACACGTGCTTTCAGATAAGACTTACTAACGTGCTTATTTATTATTCACGATTTCGTATCGTAATATATACAGGTAGACGGATACGACACTATTCGCTTTCCATCGATTTCACGTATGTGAAGTATATCTTCTAATCGTACCATCTAATCGGCTAATAGGATCTTCGGATCGTCTCGTCGAATTGGAATTGAGAATGTTTCCTTTTCTGATTTGATTTTCGCGACGCAAATAGTCATTTGTCATACAAATTATTATTAAACATATAAAGAACTTACACGTACAATTTATGCAACCATAGTTCGATTGAGCACGATTAGAAATTATTCGAATCAAGGGAAAATGATTGAGTTCGAGCCTGCATCGCAATAAAATCTGTATAAATTCTATATAAATTTTTATGGACACAAAATTTATTTCCGCCCTAATCCCTTATATTCTTTCATATTTCAATACTTTATATTAATTTTGCATACACGAGTGTACCTCAGAAAATAAACAGAAATGCATTTCTATCCGTAACAAGGGCCACTCAAAACACGAAGAACACCGAAACTATCGAACGGCACTAATTCTATGGGCAGGTGATATCCCGAAATCCCGCGAAAGTCGCAATCGAGTCTCTCTTATCTCTCCTATTTTTCCCATCCATTCGCAACAGACGTGTTTCGACCGACGCCCTTGAATGCTACTTTCGCGAGTTATGTACGCTCCCGTTCGGAAAAGCGTCTATTCATTCTACCAGTCGAACAATCGTATGAGAAAAGTTGCTGTCATCTCGGACGTCCGCGTTATCGACGCCGCAAACACATGGCACACTCGGAATGCATTTGCATATCCACTGGTTTATACTTTTTCGATATCGACAGCGACACACCAGCGCAGCACCGCGGCGCAGTGTTTTAAAACGGCCATCGGAGGCTTCCAAATTTTTACCAGGCTTCGTTACACGATTTAAGCTTCTAAATTCCCAGGAATCCTTAATTATACACTCTATTTTTACGTGTAACAAGAAAGTAACATTTAGTGTCCAATATTGGCTCTTTTAGTAAAGCTGACTGCAATGAAGTTTTATTTTTATTATTAAGGGTCCAAACAGTTAGTAACGGTTAATTTCTTTAGTATATGTACTTTGGTTTCGACTTTGCATTCTGTATTTTTACCTTGACGAGATGTGCAAACAGTTGATAATAACTAGACTGCGGATTTTATGCATTTACGACAAAAGTGGGTACGTACAACTTAAAACAGTGGATATGTCAAAAATATTTAATGACATCAATGCATTAGTTTCAGCTTAATAGAATGATTAAAAAGAAGAATAAAATTTTTAGTTGACTCCTGTGACCACCAATCAATGCAAATATTTTTTTTTACATAAACCAATTACTTACTGCATGCAATAATCCAGTTTATCTAAAATGTCCAGCGACATAATTCGATCAATTTTCAGTGGTCTATGCAGTTTTAAAGTCTAACTCATGGACATTACCGTTCGAAAAGATTATGCGGCGGCGATCGCTCCGCCGCGCCGCGTCAGTATTGTGAAATCATATTACTCGAACTGTTCTTTCCCTACTTCTGCAGCCGCCGCGCTGGAGCCATCGTCGTTGCTAATTTAAAAGCCTTGGCGATCTAACGGCTCCCCATGGCCCCGCTTACCAGCCTCTTTCCCGTTCGCTTGCGCTGTTACCTGTCCGATATTGCAATATGATGGCCTCACTGTTGGCGATGGTAGCTTTCGGTTACCCATTCGGCCTGCTACTTTTTGTGGGACGTTTCATCGACAACGACCCCTGCCCAATATACGGAACGCTCGAGCGTGTGTAAGGAGGGTTCCCCGAGGATTTATAAATGTTAGGAACAATTTCCTATGGCTCCTCTATCCAAAGGAAATATCAAGGAAATTGCGATGCCCCCACCCTGATACCGAGTCCTCGATTGCTGAACAGAAACCAGATAAATAGCGATAGAACACTGCCGGTAACACCAAAGTCTTAATACAATCTACATTCCCGATTTTGTGCATGATTTTAGTCAAAACTTGGGACAAAAGGTTTACACTACTTTTTATCACAACTTTTATGAATCTGTACGATATAATATTTGAAGAAAAAATCCGAAATGAATGATTGTAAAATCAGTAGTATATACTTGTGTCGAGCCTAATTCCTAGATGCATGTTTGATCGCCGCATCATCGTGCAGCAAGGTTAACGTGGCTCGGGCATCTCGTTTCGCAACAAGTACGCAACGAGGAGCGATAAATCGCGTTCCATTCTGCATGCAGAGGGTTCGCGATATTTATTGCGATGCGCGCGTCGGCCCTGGTGCACAATTCCAACGAGAACAGGACGATACGCAACGACGTAGTCTAATTTTCCTGAACGAAAAGTAGCTTCTCTCGCCCTTCGGGGGCCGAGTTAACGGTGCCGGAACTCTTTATCGCTTTCCGGCTCCTCACGGCCTCGTTAAACTTTATAAACGATAGAAA
Source organism: Lasioglossum vierecki (assembly GCA_028455595.1). Taxonomy (NCBI): domain Eukaryota; kingdom Metazoa; phylum Arthropoda; class Insecta; order Hymenoptera; family Halictidae; genus Lasioglossum; species Lasioglossum vierecki. The sequence continues at coordinate 9,691,133 of CM052336.1, read as the reverse complement.
TATCAGGCTTCGCGGCGATTACGAAGTCCCCCCTCCCCATCCCCATCCCCGTAATCTGTTACGATATTTTAAACCGCCTTATATACCGATACACGTGCGTTAAAGTCGGAAATTATGGACTGCACACGCTCGCCCACGCAGTCTACGTGTTAGCTACCCCCGAAGTCGGCAAGTTAGCTCGTTGCATACGTTAGGGGAAGTTTAAGTTACCGATCTAATACTTTCCCGTGAAATGTAGACCGTGCAGATACATTCCTGCGCTTGTTCCCCGGCCCTGCTGAATAAAGAAGACATCGTATTACAGGGCTCGGTAATTTCATAGTCCTCGTGTAAGCACACAAGTCACCGTGACGCAAGTCATTTTCGAGGATCGTCTAAACTCTTTATCGTCGCTGCATCCGATGTTCACCTTTTTTTTTATCTTCGCCACTAAGTAAACTATCAAACAACATCGACAATAACTGGAATAATTAGACTGCGGACTTTACGCAATTATAGTAAAAATAAAAAATTTGATGAAATTCGACTAATGAATAGTGGATTATACTCAGAGTTGGGCAAAAATTTAATCAACGACCGACGAATAAATTTCTACTTTAATCGTTAATCACAATTAACAATGAACCTTCTAATTTAGTCGTTAATTGCGGTTAATAATTGATTAATTATTAACTGCTGAAATTTCAAAATGTTGAGATATATTTGTTGAGTTATATTTCTATCGATTCGAGAATTGATTAAGTCAGTCTCCGATTTTTCAATGATTTCTTTTTTTAATCAATAATTAACTCCATCAATCGAATGAAACAATCGTTCATTTTTCAATGATTATTTGTTTAATCGTACACATTAATCATTAATCATTAATCTTGGATAAAATTTTTATCTAAAAAAATCTTGATTTTAAACTCTGATTATACTTATTGTACTGTTCACGTCATATTGCAGTTCAGTAATAACTACTTTATATGAAACTGTCGTGTACCCTTCTACTCTTGAAAGTCACCTCGAGTTGTAATTCCCAGGTACACTGTCCCGATCCACGTTGGATTGCGACTACCGTCGAACTAACTGTTCAGCTCGTAGCGTCACGACCTCTATTTATGTTTTGTGTTTATCCTTTGTAGGTAAACGAAAAGTACAATTCGCTGGCGTGTATAGTACATTCGTCGAATCGGTTATTTCTGCAATGAGTGACAACTTTTCCCCAGGCTTTTCAATGGTCTTTCATCCAAATAAAATATTCACTCACTTTGCCCATTCGAGCTGAGGCAAATATTGTTGTTTCGTTACCGTTGCATTCGTTTAAAGATGATATTATTGTGTTTTGTATCTGTGCCCTTAATACACTGTTTTCTTCTTCCATTGTACAATTACTTTTACTTCGATGGTCTACCAGAATACATTGGAAACAAAATATCTACACATCTATAATTTTTATTTCGAATAACGATCCGGAGTATTATGACAATCTTATCTTGAATTAAATCTATTTCTTACACTTCCGTCATGTATGTCAAAATCGGTTTTCACAATGTACAACTCAGAAATTTTAAGGAAAAGGTGCACAGCAAAATTGATAATTCAAACGGTGAACGTTTCAGCAGAATGTTGTTTCATCTAAACTATTGCATCGGTGCCAAAGTAACCTCAAGTTTACAATTCTGTCACGATCTCCGTCTTTCTTCTTTCCATTTGCAATGTGATCAATGGTTATCTTCCACTCCTTCTGCATAATTGAAATTCCAATCCTTTCTGGAGACCGGGGTCGTTTTGCTTCATTTGCATTTCCATAAAGCGTTCGGTTCGATCTTGCCCGAGACGATCAATCAGGAATTGCTCGAAGAAATGGAATCAATTAAATGCAAACGCAATAAAATTCGATTTGATTGATCGTAAAGAACGAGTCCTTGCCTAATCCGACATTACGGGCGTCTTTATGCTATGCGTGTTGGATAATTAAGTTCCATTGGTACGCGTGCATGTGCTGGAGAACCCGTCGCCGCCGATCGTATGTGAATATCGATCTCTCTCGCTCTCTTTCTCTCTCGGCGCCGGGGGCTTTCACAGCGAAATCACTTAATTGAGGCATATTAAATTTTGCGCGACGGCTAAACACGCCTCGGAAAAACTCGGTTCAATTTGTATGTAGATTTCACCGTAAACGAGCTCGTTTATAGTACAAAATTCCAGGTTGTAGAATATAATCATCCCTATTGGAATATATACGGGACCGCATCCAGGCCGATTTTAGATGCGGCCATATTTCAATTCTATTTCGCGTTATTTGCTTTCGACAAGCGGTATAAAAAAAGGTAACGTCAGCTAGACACAGGAAGTTTCGTCCACGAGTGATCCTCATCCTGATCATCGTTATGTTAACGAAACTAGACAGGGTGATTCTGGAAACTGGGACAAGTTGCTGCTATTTTTTAAATAAAAATAAGTAAAAATGATAATGGAAAAAATCATATTTCATAATACATCCAAACTTCCTATGACCTTATTTTTTAAGTGGATGCACCCGCCCGATGCAATTGCAATTTATTCTTTAATGCAACACGATTTTTTTTGTTAATCCAATCGATCCCTTTCATTGTACTATGTAGAAAGGCACTATAATCGAAGGCGATCTAAATTTTTTGTCACGGTGAACACGGCATTTGTTGCTACAACTTACATCGAGAGTTTGGATACTTCTTGTGTAGTAAAGTAAGTTTCTCACACAAAATTGATAATATAGGAGCTGATTGATAATATTTGTCATTAATTAATTGAAGATGGTACATTATTTGTTGACGACGAGTGTAAAATAAGAAGAAATTATTCAGTTTAAAATGGTGATTCACTTCGGAGTAGCTTTGAAAAATTGATAGCAACGGTTCGTAATATATTTGCGTTTCAGAAGATAACGGCTGGTTTTCAGTTATCCAGTATTTTATGCACGGAAGAACTAACATATTGTTCTACCGTCAAATGACGAACAGAGCGCAATTAGGTGAGCGCTCCAGTTTCGACGTGCCATTAAACACCTCCCGACTCGAGAAGCAATATTATCGTAAACTACAACCCTAGCGAAACACCCTCAGGCTACGACTTGCATGCGATCTTTAACTCTAAGAAAATCGGGACTTGTGTGACAGTCAAGCGTGCGAATTATTTATCAGTACACAGACACATTGCGGAAATTCCTAATAGAAAGTACATCTATGTACAGTCAGTCACATAAGTGCTCATTTTGTAGATCTACATTAGTTACACATATGCAGAAAATTTCATCGAAATCGATTTACATACACACGAGTTATGTACAAGCGGTTAGAAATGATTAAAATCGTAGTTTTTTACGACATTTTATCAGTTTCTGCTTAAAATCCACAGAATGCATGTAACTACTATGGATCTAACAAACATATATTTTAAAGTTTCTTTAAGGTGCTAAATAAAAAAAATTTAAATACCTTTTTTTATTTTTGCTCATCATTTAGAAAACGAATGCTTCGAATTGTTTACAAAACATTAGGTCGTTTGGTACACTTAGAAAAAAGTTATCCTGTGTGTGTGTGTGTGTGTTTTAAAGGGCGTATGTATACTTTTGTGTCTGACTGTATATCAACAAACATTTGTCACATCCTACTCATATTGTATACTCTTCGAGCAGTGTCGGCGCCTATAGTTATCGGGTACGCTTCAGTAAATTCTTTGTTCCGTTTATTTACTGTTCATTATTAAAGGTTACGTTAAGCCTTCTCAAATTATTCCAATGTTTCTTGCATGTAAATCCGCACAGATAATTATGCAACGTGCATAGATGCAAATTGAACTTCCATTTGACAATTATCTCGAATTCCATTGAAATTTCCATGTGATAAATTATGGGTCGACATCGTTCCTAATAAAATGATGTTTCTATAACAACACTTATTGGTACCAGTGAATGGTAGACACTTTTCTCCAGTAGTGTTTAAAATTATAGTTTTTATGCATTAGGCAGTAGTTGGAAAAGCACGATGATATATGCGATGAAATTTTAGCGAAACTGCGGGTGATCTAGGTGTCGACCCGTATGAATCTTATGATTCTTTATTTCATACCGGTTGATAGTTTGGGGAAGTGAAACGGGTCGAGCCCCGAAAGGTCTCGTTAGCGTCTAATTACTGCTAACTGAGCGACAACCGGGGCCAGACGGCGTGGTTTCATCGCTGCAACCGGTAACTCACCACTTTATTCTGGCGACAATTACGGCACATCGATGCAGTATCGTGTAACGCTGTAACTGCTAGATCAGCAGTTACGATAAGCCAAGAATTATGTTGTCAGTGTTGGTGAGTGGGATACGGCGTTAAGTACACGAGCAAGTGCTCTCACTAGTGGCTTAAGACAATGTAGTTAAATGGATCTTGCTGTTACGAACGCCTACGAGAGGAATTCATACTTGCGAACTTCGCCCGGCGAGACGTTCTTGAGATCCGAGATATGACTCTCAGATTCGCATTTAAATACAATGGCGAGGCGATCAGCCGCGTAATTGCTTCAATTCATAATGATTCTCGTCGCATTCTTCGCCGATCGAGATTACAACCTCCGTCGTAGATTGAACAGTTAAGTTCCTAGAATTTTAATCTAAGCTATGATAATTCTCCGCGAAAGTGTAGCTTGTACCAGCGACTACAATTTCAATAAAAATTTTACTCGAAATCGCGCGGATTTATTGATAATGCTGAGGTAAATATTGAAACCAAAGTGGATAACGGACGGAACGGGTCTTATCAGATGGACCGCCATTACCGAAACAGCACCAATCCGTTAAAATTCCGGCGAATCGGGCGCGATATATCACCGACGAAAATTCCTCGGAATTTTGTATTTTCTGAAATTTTTTTGTTCCGTGACGTGATTCATAACGGACGTCAATTTTGTCGGGGGAGACAGTACTTATTGTTTTTTACCTCGGATTTTTCCGCCGAAAAAAACCGAGTCACGTCCGATGCTCAACCCGAATTTGCATATTTACTGGGCCAAGTTGGGCTCGATGGAAATTTCTGTTAAATTTTTTCCAATCACCTCACTCCTAAAATCGAACGTGTTCCGTTAATCCGGAAAGACTCGGCATTCGAAAATGGTCGCGGGCCACGTGGAGTAGCTTATGGCGTGCCCGGCAGCAGTTTATTTAAATCATCTACGTGGTTTTTTGTTTGCCATGCATCCTCTGCACACGAATTCGTATCATAAACTGACGCCCGTCCCACGAATCAGCGAGTGACATTTCAACCGATGTCGCTTGCAGCATCAAACCATGAGAATAAAGAATAACAAAACGTCCCCGGTACCAGCCGGCATAGATTTATCACATCAGGTGTTCTAAAACGATGTTTCTTTCATGAGGACAAGAAAAATAGAGAATTTCATTTCCGGTTCGGTAACTTTGGTTGTCCTGCACACGACCACTGTAAAAACCATTTGTGTTTTCGACTCCGGCCACAAAAAATCACATTTTACCATTTCCAAACAACGGATCACATGGAACTGCGTTTTTCAGCGCTTCGTCCTCTCGGCTGTCGCCAAAATTAGACAATAATAAAACAATCCATCGAATCGAAGAAAAACAGAAAAATATCAATTCATGCTATTTTAGAAAAAAAAGTAATAATATTTTTATTTTACTTTTGCCTCGTAGATTACGAAAACTGAGTTCAACGAAAATCTTCGAAAAATATGAATTTAGCTACGGATTCATAGTTGAATACTTCACGAACAAATCGTTGGAAGTTTACAGTCAATTAGCAAGCAAAGTTCCATTCTTATACTAATTTCAACGAATCATGATTCCTCGAAGCTATCTAGAATTCATCGAATGTATATTTGTTTGCGTTCGCGTTTGCCTAAACCGCTGGATCAGTGCTTCAATATCCCGGGCACAGTTTAAAGCATTCTAATTAAACGATATTAATCAGCGCTTCATTTGCCGAGTTTACGCTCGGAAATGATAAGCTGGTTTAGTTCAATCTGTTCGTGCGAGGTGTTATAAGCGCGATCCATCGCAGGCTGCGAAAGGACGTAAGGCTTTAGAGGAGTAGTTAAATGGAACGGGCGTGTGTGTCAGCCACTCTATGCGACATAATCTTTACAGCTGCCATAAACTCCGTTTTTCATATCGTTCACAAGCTCCTTGCTTATTCCTCTTTCCGTTTCCCTCGGTACGGCGCGAGACACGCGTCGAGGTGACTAAATAATTTTACCCCTTGGGCACCGCAGCCGCAGGATAAGTCCACCCCAAGTGAATTCTGCATTTTAAAATGACTTGTTTAGCTATCCGAAAGGGTAGATATACAACGGTTTGATTTATTTCCACGTTAACGTTCTATTTCACCCCTCGCGATCGCCGCGACTTCGCACGAACACCCCTAACCTCTAAAACTTAATGCTTCGCCAAGATTTTTCCGATTTTCTGTCGCCGTTCGCGTTTTACACGATCGCAACATACTAAACATTATATAAAGAAATATTTTACAAATTTTGATCATGCTTCGCTTAGAATATTTTTAGTTTAAAGTGAAAATAAATGTACGCATGTGTGCCAGCATCACTGAAGAAGTTAAGTATTTTTTACAATTATGATTGTCTCTTCCTATCAACCAAAGGGCAGAAAATTTTTATTTTTGTAATTAGGGCCCGTTGGGAAAACTTTATTGAACTCGAAGTGCTGATACAAGTATGTTGGAGCGACACTGGCCCGCTCGGTTAAGTAAAAAGCAACACTTAGTGATAGTGATCGAAAAAAGAAACGATAGAGCAGAGCAATGGATGGCCGACGAAAAGAGTCGTCGAAATGCAAATAATTTCCGCGAATCGCGGAGTGTCCCCTCGAAATCAGAACACTCGTGACGTGGTTGGTGTCCGCTGCGCGTTTAACGAGTGCTGTAAAACGATAGGATGTTAAATCGCCGGCCATGTAGGGCACACACACCGGATTCTGCGAGTGTGGGTGGAGGAAGAGTTGGGATGCGAAGCAACGGTGTTGTATTGTTGCATAAATGGCCGGTATATTCGAGCGACGAGGGGTCAGCTTATTCACGCTACCTGAGTTATCACACACCGGGGATTGCAGTGATTCTCACTGTTCAATATCGTAGACTTATCCAACGATGATGGCTCGCCTGTCGAGGGGACACCGTGTAACAACCCCTGTTTCTCTCCCGAGGACTCTTAACATAGTAATGTTCGGTCGCTGGCCAAGTCCAGATGCATCCATTTTCTCTGTCGATCCCCTGTTTTTTTTAATTCGCTAGTAAAAAGCTCTGTTCCTTGGCTTTTGCATATAGAGCATCTATTAAAAACCGGGATGCGATCCTTCATGCGAAAAGTCCCGCGAAAAATGTGATATGATAAATGCTCTAAAAATCTTCTGAAAATTTTGCTGTCGGATAAACAAAACGAATGCAGAGCCCGTATATCCAACATTAATAATCACAGAAACAATTCGTGTATGAAGAAATTCCTCAAGATATAAATGAAAAATGTAGAAATACATCTGTTAATTATCTAAACGGCAATTACGATCGTAATAGTATTAATTTATTTGGTTATTTTGATAAATTGTTTTCGTACCAACTTTGATAAATAAACAACTTGTGTAAAAGTACAATAGTTTTGTCGATAATTCCAGTAATTAATGCGTGCTCATAGCTCGAAAATGAAATCATACAGCGTCCGTGTAGCCAGATCTAAAAGCTTTGTTGTTATTCAGGCACGTTTAGCTCATCTCACAAAGGAAATATAATTTGAACATATACAAGGGGACAGTCCAATGTTACGCAATGTAACCTCACAAATAATCTCTTCGGTAAATCTGATTACCGTTTCTGCTATTATTCTATCCTATTTACAATCAATTAATTGAAATTGGTCCAAGATATTTAATCCCTCAATTAAATCCACTCGAACGTGATAATATTTGCGGAAGTAACTATGGCGTGAAAAGCCATACAATTTCGATCAGATGTCTGATACAGTGCTGAGGCACTATGGAAACTATTTATGTCACGTCCCAACTTTACGCTATTAACCTCATTAACTTCAAACCACTAATGTAGTTTATTATTAAGCTATTACACGAACAATTATTAAACCTTATTATGCATGTTACATACGTTGATTTAATTCGCTTTTCCCACCGGTAAAGATCTATAGTCTCTCACAGCTAAATTGTTCGCGGCTGATCCGTTGGCATTTGTTATTCTAATATAGTAGAATATCTACGCTTTATTTGATCTACATCTGGACGACTCTACTAATGAAACGTGGATTTTTAAAAATATAAAAGTGTAAATAAGAAGATATGGATTTTGAAAACATAAAAATGATAAAATATGTATAGATTTTCGCTTGCTCGTTGTATTTCCCAGAGCATAAAAAACATAACTTTAAAATATAATTTAAAATATGAATTTTTCAGGATTCTGTAATTTCAACAACGAATGATATGGGATCAATGATAATAAACGTGGTAAAAATGAAGGAAGTGAGCAGAGGGTCGTATGAAATGAATAAAACTAATTTCCCATCGACAGGACAGTACCAACGAAATTGTTTTATAACAAACGTACTCTCCTCTATCGAAGCAATCGGAAACTTGTATCGAAAATTGACCCAGTATTTTTTCGGCATAGCAATCCGACAGAAACGTGCTCGTAAGAAGCGGCTGGCAACACGAACTTCTGGTTGTCACGTGGTGGCGCCGTTCTCAAAGTGTATACTGCCCATAAAAGTCATTTCGCAAACGTGTGCTTGGTGCGCACGCACGCACGAAACTATTCGACACGTGTACGCTGCAGCACACCGTCGCTGCACAGAGAGGAGGCCGCGTGGTTGCATTAACTTGATTAAAACGCATATTCTTCCATCAACGGAATGCCGATGGACGCACGTGAAAATAATCCTTAAAGCCCGAGGTCCGCGGCGCGTATCACGGATTTCTTTTCTCTTTTTTTGTTGTTCTTCTTTGTGTCTCGCATCGCGCGCGAACTTCCTTTGTAATGGTCGCGAATAAAAATTTCACAAGAGTCTGATTGTTTCCAGCGTCCAGCCTGGCGCGCTGATGGCAAAAAATAATAATTTCCATGTCCTTTCGTCATCGTAATTAGCTGCGACCGCCGCTACGTCCAATCTGCGATTGCTTTCTTTGCGCTCGCGTAATCACACACTCTGCCCACTCGTTATAAACAGCAATGAGCTAATTGCGCGTGCTGCGATATCAAGCTGCGAAGAGATTCGTGACTTACGTACTGGCTGCTCGATGCTCCGCTATAATCAACATTTTCCACATATTATAGTTTGCGGAGACACTTTATGCTGGCGGAAAATTTCTTGCGACGGTATTTCTCCTTTTATCCGCT